>CAWZYM010000107.1:192500-307500 GCA_963966185.1 Rhabditoides inermis | reverse complement strand
TTTTAACGCAGATAAAAGTTGTAGGAGGCCGATTTCCACTTGCACAGTTAACACACGTTGTTTTCAGTTTGTGATTCTTCGCGGGAATCACGAGACGTACTATCTCAACCAATCATACGGATTCGAACAAGAGCTGAAGAAGCACTACGAGAAAGAAAACGAGGGAGCCACACTACACGCCGCATTCAATCAAATCTTCGACCGCCTCCCGCTCGTTGGACTCGTTGGAAAGAAGATTCTCTGTATGCATGGCGGGATCAATCAGAACCTCTCATTCGAACGCATTCAACAGGCCAGCTCACTCTGACATTACAGCGTCGCTGAACTGCATCACATTTAGATTCCTCTACCGTTGGATTATGACCCGGCTTCGAAGACTGATCATCAACTGCTGGTGACTGACCTCATCTGGGCAGATCCTATGATCGACTTGAACAAGTACGCGGTCTCTTTCAGCTCATAGATTGATGATTGTAGCACATGATAGTCTAATGTACACATCTCTTCAGCCCGTGTGAGGTGTCGAACAAACACCGTGGCATCTCGAAGTTCTTTGGGGAGGAGGTGGTGAGGACTGTGTGCAGCAACATGCGCGTGGACCTGATCGTCAGGGGACACATGGTGCGTGTTTGGGGCGAATCAATCTGCATGTCAGATGCACCATCTAGGAGATGCAAAGTGGCTTCGGTTTGTTCTGCGACCGCAAGCTCATCTCCATCTTCTCGGCGCCCGACTATCCGCGAGACGAGTGGGCTTCCGAGTTGAAGGAAGCTAAGGAAAAGGTTTATGACTGCGAGTTGCGTGATAATGATATGTGTGGCATTGCAGGGCAGCGACATTCAGATCGACGAATTTGTGGAGAACATTGGCAGCGTTCTGGATGTGGACAAGGATGGAAAGGTGTGCAGTTCGCATGGGCGGGGCTTTTTTTTAGAAGAAAAAACACTTTCCTTTAAAGATTCGTAAATGTTGGGACAAGTTTAGATGCGCATATGTATGATGGTGCCTGCGAGCTCGAGTGGCAAGGGCCCACTGCGGTTCATCACCTACATCAGCAGGAACAACGAGTACGCCAACTTTGCACGATACAAGAATGGGTATGTGCAATAGCTGAATGCCCTCTATTCGTCGCGTCTTGTAGAAAGCTCGTTCCTCCGACGCACGAAGTAGACTCGAAGCGCCTTGGCATTCAGCCAACGTCGACCGGCAACGACAACAACGCATAGACAAGCTCATCAGTCATTACAGTATTGTCTCTTCTCTTTGAATGAATATTATCACTCCACTTATCACTTAGAAGTTTTTGTATAAGCTCTCTTTATAAAACGCTATCACACATCTTTTTCGAACCCGTGACCTCGAGATTACTGGGGGCCGCTCTAACCAGCTGCGCCACAGAAGCAGATGGGAGCAAGGCTGAATAGGAATACATTGATGATAACACCGGAGAGAGCATAATACAATCCTTTTTTTGAGTGCAAATGATCACTCACATAGAAGACCAATAGACCAAATCGCATCCGCTTATGAATCTTATCATACTTTATCACTCGCTACCATCGAAACTGAATGGAAACACGCGAGAGAGAGAGAGAGAGAGAGAGAGAGAGAGAGAGAGAGAGAGCTCTTACAATTGCTGTATGTTTACTGTATACAGTTGATCCCCCATCATGATATGAACATGTGTTGTCGCATCCTCGTTTGAAAGGACACATCTGCTACTCCCTCTCTCTCCAATCAATTCCATCGCATACTCTTTTTATTCTTTCTTTCTCTTTCCACTCCCATACTTTCTTTTCTCTTCCCATCCTCAAACTTTCGTACTTTTATCACATTCAACCACACAATTTCATCTTATCTTGATTTCGAATGTATATCATTGCAGCCTATATTTCTCATCACTGCCTATATCAGTATATTTCACCGATATTTATCGGAAAAGAATGAAAAGGTAAGTAATAAATACGGAATAACAGATCAAAGTAAGAATTTCGCATATGTGAGATTGAGAAAGGGAGAGATAGGCCGAGAGGTGGAAAGACAGAGAGGTATGAGACAAAGATAACTTGTATTCTATTGAATAAAGTGGTCAAACTATTTACCAATTGGTAAAAGTTGTCAAACTGTTCACATTACACTGTAAAGTAATATAATTGATGCGCGCACAAGTTAATAAAATGTATACAAATGTAAACTTTTTGATTTCACTGGAAAGTAATATAATTGATGTGCGCACAAGTTAATAAAATGTATACAAATGTAAACTTTTTGATTTCAGAAGATGAACGTGATGCAAAAGATGAAGAAGATGATGCAGAGATGGATTCCAGCTGCCACTTACATCCTGAACCTTTTGGAACTTCTCGGAATGTCTGTGATCGACGGATGTGAGAAGACCATCAGACTCCGCACAAGAACGGGTGGAATCGAGATATGGATCAAGAAGATCGACAAACGTTGTCTTGAGAGGATAGAAGACACCGCCTTTTACACCGGTAGTTCCAACTTCACCCAACTTCAAAGTCGAGCTACCATCCTTCACGTCCTTCACTCAACAAGAAAGAGTGCAGTAACAAATATGCTGTTGTTTTAAATCGTATGTAATATATGTATCGAATAAAACTAATTACTATCGAAACGTTTCCGTATTTACAGCATGAAAAGAAATAGTATTTAGTATCTAGTAAAAGTTTTTCAAGGAGAAATGGGCAGATCGGGGCGACGACAAAGTATCTCGTGCCGACGAGCCACGTTCTGGAAAGACGAAGAGTCTCTCTCTCTCTCACTCACTCGCTCTCTCCCTCTCTCTCCTTCTCTCTCTCTCCCCTCTCTTTCTCCCCCCTCTCTCTCTCACTCGAGTAGAAACGCGACCGGCAACTCATTAATGTAGTGTAGGAGCTTGGAGGGGGGAGAGAAAGATTCGTCCCAACATCGAACGGCGCGGGCCCACTTTTGGGCCTTCGCGGTTCGAGGTTGGGGGCGGGGTTTCGGCGCGCGCCGACCAATCAGCGCCCGGATCGGAAACGGCTTGGTCAGCAGGGTGAGACTTTTGGATGGACTATACTGAGTAAAGTTGTGAGTAAACATATGTCAAACTATGTATTTTTTGGAAAGCGGATGCCGGATAGTATACGAAAAAATTGTTTCTGCAAAAATCAGAGGCAAAATTTTTCGGTCGAACCGGACATTCCATGTACTCTCCCCTTTGGATTTGCGGGGTACGTTTCGGGGCACAGTGCGATACGTTTTATAGTGACTCACAAAATAGTATACCGTTGGAATTCTGGTTTTGCGAGGAATCTATTGCACTAAACTAGAAAGTTCTAGCTCGAAAACTGACCGAGTTATGTACGATTTTCAAAAAGCCCAATTTTGGGCCTTTGTGGATCCAGATGTGGGCCTTGTAAGCGGTAGCACGTTGGGGGCTGGTTTGAGGTTCTAGGGGTTTTTGAATATGGAAACAAATGATCCGGGAAGTTTCAGGATGGGGAAAAAGCGGTTTGGAGAGAAGAGGGTGATATGATATGGATATATTTTTTGCAAAAATTTAGGTGTTGCGCGAGAGCCGCGCGCGAAGAAAGAAGAGCCGAAATCGAGAGCTCGAGCATGACGTGTGTGAGGTCTTTGCCATTTCTCTGTCTATGTCCGGGGTCTATTTGTGAAGGTCGAGTGAAGAGTGACTGTTGGTGGTGAGACAAGTGATTTCACAAGTGAGTGTGTGATCAATAACTGAGTGATTTTGGGGAGATAGGGAGTGTGATACATGGTTGGAGAGGTCTCGTCGAGGTGATTTCGATAACATGGAGTGTCAGTGTGCGTTGTATACTAATGGAGTGGTGATATCAGTGATACATGATAGAGTAATCAAAGTGATCGCAGTGAGTAATAATTGAGTGAAATGGAATGTAATACTTGGATGGAGAGGTCTCATCCAGGCGGTTTCGGATAGGAATAAGGAATTATATAGTAACGAACTGATGCGATCAGTGAAACGTAATGAGGTGATAGGAGTGATATCAGTGAATGATAATTGAGTGATTGTGGAATGAAATGGTGTTCCATACATAGTTGGAGAGCTGTTTTCAAGGTGGTTTCGATGAGCTGGAGAGTGGATAGGTGTGTTATGCTAATGCGGAGTGGTTGGCCATGGCCACTGTCCGAGTCGATTAGTCATGGGATGCAGCGCCAGACACCAGAGACTTGATGCAGCGTCCCCTGTACAGCGCGATAGGATGTTTGACCCATGCCTTCTGAGATTTTTCAGCAGCGTGTGCAGCGTTGCGAACAGCAAACGCTGTTGCTTTTTTAGCACTTCTTCTTCCACAGTCAGAATTATGACCCCTTTTGTCGTGACTCTACTTCCGTTCCATAAGCCATAGCGCGCCCGCTATCAGTCTGTTGCGTCTGCCTTCCGAGTTACACCTGTTGCCCTCGGTAATCCACCCTCGCATCGGCTTTCTGCCACCTCCGACCCTCGAGTTCTCTCTCTTCTCCCCTCGATTCAATCCGCTGCGAGCCCTACAGTCACATTGAACATCTGAAAAGTAATGAATCTAACTTCAAAAATAATTTCAAAGCATTCCGATATATGGATGACTTGCTCGTGGTTCACGATCCAAGAAGTTCTGTTCTCAACCACGTAACAAACGACATATATCACAACTCACTTACTCTAGAGCAGACTAATGCTAACGCACAAAAGACCGTTTTTCTGGACCTTTCTCTCTCAAAGAACAGCAGAAAATTCATAATAGAGTTATTCAACAAAACAGATGATTATAGATTTGAGGTAGTTAGGTATCCAAACTACGAATCTAACATCAAGAAGTCAATAGGAATGAATACACTTTATGGTGAACTTCTGAGAATCTATAGAACGTGCACTCAAAGTGAAACGTTCAAACTACGTTGTAAACAATTAATCCAGACTTTCATCAAAAATGAATATCCCTCCCATCTTATTATGTTCAAATTCACAAAAATGATTATGACCAATAAACAAATAAGCATCAAACACAAAATAAAATCTATTGATGACGTCATCGCCATCACTCGCTGAAAAGCGCGCTCCAGCGAGAATGCGCGGGAACGTGTAGCCCCGCCCCTACTCTCTCGCAACAGCGAGTACCGGCACTCAGTCATTCACACTCATCATCTCCCTCCGAGGCGCCGGCTGACCCTGCTCAAATAGCGCATTGCGCACCTCCCCAAGACTGAACATGTTCAGCTAATTAGCGCATTGCGCACCTCCCGAACAAGAGCAGTTGCTCTCAACAATTACACACAAATATACGTCGTGTTGTTGATCGTCTGCATGTTGTGTGTTTGTCCTTGCGGTTCCTACTGACGAGACTCCGCCGCACTGTCCTTACAAATCCAGTCTAGAATAGGAGTCGAAACTGGTATTTGTACTATCATTATTTTTTAAATTCATTACATCACAATTCAACTGATAATCTGGCCGAGCGCGACACCCGATACCGTATCACCGCGCAACATAACACGATGACACGAAAGCCACATTGCGTAAACATCTCATTCTAACACGAAAACACATTTGAAAGCGCCTCACAGTCTCACAACATAGCAGTTCATACCCGTTCACACCACGCTCTCTCCTTCCATCCGTACTTTCCCCCCACTCGTCGCCCTTTTTTCATACGCGTTTTCGCAACACACTCTCATTCACCCCATCAGCAACATACAGTATCCGCGCACCCACTCGTACTTTTTTCTCTCACTCACACCACCCTTCTCTCATACTCGTTTTTTTCGCAACACATTCCTCCCATTCGCACCGTCATCTCTGTTTCTGGTTTCAGCAACATTCAGTATCATCGCACTGCTTCTGCCAGACAGCGGCGCGAATCAGTCGTCACCGCTCTGAACGCAGATCAGCACTGCTCGTCCAACACCAGCGAGCAGGTCCTCACCCACCTCACCCGAAAAACAGACGCCATGCACAGAAGGTTTAGCAATTCTTTGCAGGAAGTAGCTACCCGTGTGACCGCCGTCATCCCAGTGATTTCCATCTGGACGGGTTCGCGGAGAAGATCGCGCCTGTCACCGGCGCCAGAAGTCAGAGGACGTGATGAACTTCCGAGCGCATACGCTCTCGTCGGAAAGCCAGGTACCTACTTTTCAACTTGGACGGAAACACGCGTGAGAAAGCGGAAGAACTAGACGACTCAAAAAGAGCAACTACGATGAGCTTTTCAAGCACTTGTCCGAATTCTTTGAGTCTCCCACTCAGCGCGCAGTAGCGGAGCAGGCCTTATCGGCATATAAACAAACTGTAGGCGAGTCAGCCACTAGCTATACGGAGAAACTGCCGAGCCACCACCATCACTGACGAGTTTAAGAACAAAAGGCTGTCAGTCTGCGTGTCGCATCTGCGTAGAGACATCAAGTATTATGTGCGCATACCGTACCCGTTTATTCGACTCGGCCCGTTTCGGGCCGGAAGAAGGACCAAGACTATGAATATAGTATTTTTTTGATCTTGTGACTTGTATTAGTTCGAATCTGAGAGAGGAAGAGAGAAGGAGAGCGATGGGGAAAGAGAGAGGGAGGAAAATAATGAAAGGGAAATGAGAGAGAGAGAGAGAGAGAGAGAGAGAAACTCTTACAATTGCTGTATGTATACTGTTTACAATTCATCCCTCATCATTCTATGAACACGTGTTGTCGCATCCTCGCTTGAAAGGGCACAGCTGCCATACCATCTTTCTCCAATCAATTCCATCGCATACTCTTGTTGTCCTTTCTTTCTCTTTTCATTCCCATGCTTTCTTTTCTCTTTCCATTCCCATACTTTCGTACTTTTATCACATTCAACCACACAGTTTCCTTATATCGTGATTACAAATGTATTTCTTTGCAGCCTATATTTCTCATCACTGCCTAAATCAATATATTTCACCGATATCTATCGGAAAAAAAATGAAAGGTAAGTATTAAAGGCACAGGGGCGTTTAGCGTTACCAAGGTTGATCGAAATTCACTTATGAGAACTTGGCAAAACTGATTGCACGTAGCGGGAATCGAACCGGCGTAGCCTGGTCCGTGAACCGTGAGCGTTACCACAACACTACAACGACATGTACTGTCGAACTCATATCGACGAGATGCGCACAGAGATCAACTTTTGGATAAGCATTTTGGCGCGAAAATCGAATTCGCCTTACCAAGCTTCGCACGTGCAAATGTTGGTAAGCGTGTAGGTAACGCGGAAACGCCGTTCTTTCGCGTTTTCTTTGATTGTTTCGTGTTTATATGGATCAAGCAATGTTCAAAAGTCAAAACTAAGCGCCACTGTGCCTTTAAAAACGGAATAACAAATCAACGTAAAGATTTCGCATATGAAAAGATTGAGAAAGGGAGAGATAGACCGAGAGACGGAGAGACAGAGAGGTATGGGACAAAAATAAACTTATTCTGTCGGATATAGTACTTTATCCTGTCGGATAAAGTGGCCAAATTATTTTAACAATTAGGATAAAGTGGTCAAACTCAAACTTCATATTACACAATCGGGTAAAGTAATAAAATTAATGCGCGCATAAAGTTTATACAAATGAAAACTTTTTTGATTGCAGAAGATGGACATCCTGAACCTTTCGAAACTTCTCGGAATGTGTGTGATCGATGGCTGTGAGAAGACCATCAGACTCCGCACAAGAACGGGTGGAATCGAGATATGGATCAAGAAGATCGACAAGCGTTGTCTTGAGCTGATGGAGGACATCGCAGTTCACACCGGTAGTTCCAACTTCATCCAACGTCGAGCTGCCATCCTTCACGTCCTTCACTCAACAAGAAAGAGTGTAGTAACACATATGCTATGGTGGTCTAAATAGCGTGTAAAATATGGATCGAATAAAACAATTCACATATTCTATCGAAACGTTTCCGTATGTGTACAACATATGTAGAAAGGAATAATAGTATCTCGTGACGACGAGCCACGTTCTAAAAAAAAACGACGTCTGCCTCTGCCCCTCTCTCGCTCACACACACACACACTCTCTCTCTCTCTCTCTCTCTCTCTCTCTCTCTCTCTCTTTCTCTCTCTCTCTCTTTCTCCTTCTCTCTCCTTCTCTCTCTCTTTCTCTCTCTCTCTCTCTCACACACACAGTCTCGCCACGCCCACTTCTCGCATTTACGCACCCGGACAACCTAGATAGGGTTACGGTAGGTTGATTTCGGGACACTGTGTTCGGAATTTGCACCGTACATCTTGATGCATACAGAGAATCTTCCCGTTCATTACAGCTGCGAGAAGCATCAACGGAAGTCGTTTCCATGTCTCTAGTCTCTCTGTCGCTCTCGTTCTCTCTCTCTCTCTCTCTCTCTCCCTTTTCTCCTCTCCCCCCCCCCTCTCTCTCTCTCTCTCTCTCCACTCACCGTGATTTCGTTCCAGATACCCGAATCTCTAATCTGCCGCTTCTCCAGTTCCTTCTGGAACTCGAGAGCCTAAAGTACAGTAATCCTTGCATTGTATTACGGTAGATACAGTAATCACTATCACAGTATCTTCAAGTTGCGGTCAGTCTCTTCGAAACACTCCCGAATGCCCCCGAAACACTTCGGAATTACCTTTCGAATCGCCCCCAGAACACTCCCGAATTGCCTTCCGAATACTCCCGAACTTTCCCGAACACTTCGGAATGCTTTGCTATCCCTTCGAAACACTTCGAAATGGGTTCCGAAGAGACTGACCGCACCTTCAACACCTCCGGCTCCTCGTATTAGCCCTTGAGCAGATAGACGTGATCCCGGTACTTGATCTGAGGGAATATCTCTCTCTCTCTCTCTCTCTCTCTCTCTCTCTCTCTCTTCCCCTCTCTATTACTTCAGTGCCATCGCAATAAACATCGTCTCTTGCGGTGCAAACCCATGTCCCAACAAAGTAGTTTCTGGAAGCATACAGTAAGTAAGACTAGGCATAATTCAATGTACAGTAACCCAATTTCAAAGTACCGTACCCCAGAAGAACTTCTTCTCCGGTGGTTTTCCGGCGCATGCGATGAGAGTGACGAGAGAGTCACCCTCGCCGTGGATTGGCCCCGCCATGTTCATCGACGCCTACGCAATCAATCGATACTCGATCGATATTCGATCGATATCGAAACCTTCTTCGAGCACTGTCGGCGCGCGACGGAGCTGGCGGGATCGAGCACTGTCGGCGCGCGACGGAGCTGGCGGCTGGCGCTGCAGGCTGTTGCTGCCTGCTGTGGAGGAGTGGCGGTTTCTTGTGGTGGAAGGAGCAGAAATGACACAAACAAGGATCTTGTCTTCCATACAACCACTTCTCATTGCAGAGCCTTTTTTCGACAATGAACTCAGCGTCAGTGCGAACATCGGAACTGCTCAACAGAGTCTGAGTGGGTGAATGGATGATCTCATTCTCTCCCTCTCTCTAATTATTTTTTCTTTCCTTCTCTCTTTCTCCAAGATACTTCTATGTTTGCACGCTCTACTGCCAAGGGCTGTCCCAGACTGTCAAGAGGAAATGCTACCATATGGATAAACTATTATTTATTATTATTAACGTGAACGAAAAACAACGTTTCCAACAGATCATTCACAAAAAACACGAGGGTAACGTAAATAAAACATTAACAATATGCATGTGGAAAAGATCAAATGAGTCAGATAACATCAATGTCGAACACGAATGCATTCTTATTCCATTTGGGAAAGGTGTACCTTGTGAGGGCGGAAGTCTCCTTATCGCTCTCTACGAGCTGAGCTCCGATCTTAGAGAGGGGACGAGGATGGGTGAGGGAGACGCGGTCGTACTTGCCATCCGAAACCCTCCACAGGCCCACACGCTCCTCGTGCGACACGTATCCACACAGACGCCACCACTCGTCCAGACCACTCCTACAAACGGACCATAGAATGCATCGCTCACACAAACATTGTATTCACGCACTTGTAGATGATGAGGCCGCCATACGCGTCTCCCGCGTGCCACTCGAGAGACTTGTCGTCCGATAGCACGATCCTACTCGCACAGAGAACAGGGGAAGCGAAGAACTTCATCTTCTGACTCCCACTCTACAAACAAATACTATACATTGGTTCTCGATATATCTAAATCTACACGCATACCTTCTTGGCGATGTGTGCTCGACGGGTGACGAAAGCGTCTCGCTCATCGACAGCGAGCCGCAGCTGCCCCTCTATCGTCAACTTGTAGGTTGTGCGCACGACTTTCTGTGTCAGCTGAAACGAGAATGATCTTTAATTAATTAATGTGCGCACGTAAATTAAATAGTTTCTTTGTGTTCTTTTCAATGCAACAAAAGCGCATGAATTATTCTTCGTAAAACAACACCAAGCTGTTCATTGCGCATGAATACATTTTACAACTTTTATATCTCTTTGTCATACATATTTTCACAGTTCGCAGATTTACGTTGTTTTCGAAGAAAAATGTTCTTTTGTTGCATTAGGAGGAACACAAAAAAATATTTACTTGAGTGCTTTCACTAAAGATAATGAATACACTTTTGTTGGATTTCATAGAAGTTTTCATAACTTATACGTTTCCAATCTGCGAGACACTGTCTACGCATTCTACCGACTGTGCACAGTGAGGCTGAGGCAAAAGTACCGACTGGCCCACGGTACGGCGCGCGTTCACTGATTTGCGCGACGGCAAACGCACGCGACGCACACGCAACACATTTCCCATGTTAAAGAAAACTAAGCTCATCATCATTATCGATTTCTGAGAGGCTCCAAACATGGTCTTATGGTCTAGTGGATAGCGAGCGCTGTCAGTGATCTGTTCATCGCAGGTTCGATTCCTTTCGCTTCAACTAGTTTTGCTAAATTGCTTGAGCCAATCGCGACGCGGAGCTGATGCGTAGCGTGCGCGTTCACCGGTCAGTGAACAAATGAGTGACACTACGGCCGTGAGGCCAGACCCGACTGCGGGTAGAACATGTAGAGGACGTCCGCGCCACCCTCCGAAAACAATTCAGTTGCGATTTGTAGCGCGTCGCCAGGAAGAAGCGGGCCGCTGCGCACCCGCTCTAATCGACGTCTCTACTCTCCCTGACACTCGCCTCGTTGTAGATGTATTCGCCTTCAACTCTCCGCGGCACAATGCACTCCTCCACAACGAATCCATAGCCAAACGGCTTTCCAGTCTCGACGATCTTGGTCAGATTGGATGACATGGAGAAACTGAAAATACTTGATTTTTCTCCACTTTCGAGGCACTGCTCACTGTGGAGGAGGTGATTCCCGCGTAGTGGAAGTAGTCGCCCTTCATCCGCTTGATGTACGCCTTTTCGTCCACAGTCGGTCGCATACACGTCAAAAGGCTCATCTGAAAGAAATCGAATACACAACAGTCTTTTTTCAGTCAATACTCTCATTACGAATATGTTCTCGATTCGGTAACATCTTACATATAGTATATTATAACTTATTGAAATTTGCCGTTATAAATTGAATAAAGTTTGTTTACTTTTAACCTAACAAGATGTAAGATCATATTTACGAATTTACGGTAGCCAGACTGGATTCCTCCACACCAACCATGTGTCATACTCCATATCAGCGCACGATCACTCAATCACCGTTCACTGATATCACTTTGGTCACTTACCGTATCACTTGTATGTTCACCATCAGTCACTCTTCACTCAACTCTTATCGAAAAGCGAATGCTTCACAATGTATGTGATCGAAACATGCTCACCATGCCGTCGTCCTCTCCATCCTCGTCATTCAAATCCGTGTTGGATAGGGCAGCTCCGGCGGCCGGGTTGCCAGCAGGGATGGGCGCATCGACAGCAGTCAGGTCAGCGTCACCCGCCGACGACTGAACACGAAACGGTGTGATCCGAAAACAAACGCCCTCTATGAATGGGAATACAAAAGACCGATTAGTGTACCTGAACCTTCCTTCCATACCATTGAGCGCAAAAAATTTCCTAAGAGTGATTTTGTTTTGTAACTGACATGATTTTCGTTTCCGAAACACATCTGTTTTGATTTGACTTTAACCCATACATCTCACTCAGACAGAAGTGGCGATTGTGCGGCAGTCTCACACTTGTGCGGCAGTCAGAGCACCGGTGGCGAGGCAGTGGCGGTTTTAGGCAAAGGGGCGGGGCTTATGACGTCACTGCCATATGAATGAGTGTTCGACAGATAATAGAGTTCCAGGAAAATTTTGAATTTCGTTCATCCACCACCCGCTGCCGCTGATGAACCACGTCGGCGTAGATCGAGGGCATTTCATGCGTCGGAAGAAGAGAAGGAAGAAGACGCAGATGTGAACACGACGACAATCACTAGTGATGAGTGATGAATGCGATGACGTTGACGATGGGCGTGGCGCTAGGAGACGACGATGTGGAGAACGAGGAAGAAGAGGAACACAGTGAAATCGTAGTCGATTGATCAATCTAACGCGGGGCGGACACCTACCCCCCAGCCCCGATCTCTTTTTTTGGTACCGAAGATGGGCATAGGAATTCCAAACAGAACTGCGTTTGCAAAAACTGCCTATGGGCATTCTCCGGCCGGAAATCCGGCTTTGAAATTTCGCGTTTCGAAATCGATATCTATCTATATCAACACTACACTTGAATAGACACAACAAACAATACATTATCGCGATAGCTGGCACATTTCTGTGAAACATTCTCACCTTCGAGAAACATCAAATAAAGGCCAAAAATATGCAGCTGGAATCGAACCCGCGCCACCTGCTTACCAGACAAGCTCACTAACCATTCGGCCACACTGGCTGTGGTGAAGTGACCGTAAGAAGAGGTTACGCGAAACGCGAAATTTCAAAGCCGGATTTCCGGCCGGAGAATGTCCGTAAGCAGTTTTTGCCAACGCAGTTGTGTTTGGAATTCCTATGCCCATCTTCGGTACCAAAACGGTAGAGATCGGGGCTGGGGGGTAGGTCTCCGCCCCGCGTAAGATCTTACTGCAAGTCGTTCTACGTCGACCACTCATAACTGTGACGTCACAATTGCGTCACAAGCCCCGCCCTCTTCCCTAAAACCGCCACTCCCCCGCCACCTATGCTCTAAAACCGCCGCAAAACCGCCACCTCTTGATTGGGTATACATTGAGTACACACTAACCTCGGTCTCTCCTAACCTCGGTCTCTCCATCTCGCTCCTCGGCCGCTTGGTAGGCGGCGAGCCGTCCGCGCTCGCAACCAGGTTCTGCAACAATCAGTAACGAAAGTACGAAAGAAATATGTGTGAACATTTCTCTACGTCAACGTGAACAATCACAATAAAACATGTTCAATAATAAGAACAACAATACAACATGCGAGTGTACAGGTGGCTCACCTCACTGTGGCCTTGCGGCGGAGCAGTTATCGCAGGCTGGACAGCAGCTGCCGGCTGCGACCCGACACCATCCACGTTGACCTGAAAAGATTGATTAATTAATACGGCTTCTTCACAACACGTATATAATAATGTTAAAGAGATGACACGGCGGATTATTCGCGGAACAGCCAGTGAAGAGAAAGTCTCAGGGGCGGGCGCCGCAACGCGTCCCATTTCGCGCCTCTTTTCGCAGTCCGATCTACCACTTTTCTGTCTGACTCTAACGCTGCAGAAACGAGTGCGGAAGGAACTCGACTCTTCTGAGGCGTAAAGCAGTCTGGAAAAATATGATTATTGACTCTTTTTTAAACGCATTATAACAAGTATTTAACACAGTTTTTTTTTCAGAATGCAGCAGATGGAAGCACACTGCTCACTTCACATCTGCATCACGTCCAGTCAAACAACTATCGATTCTACCGGTGAGTGCAATTCTTGATCGTGTATAAATATTAGCATTCCCTAACCACGGAACAGATCTGTGGCAATTCCTTCGCTCACGCCGTGTAGGTGGTCTACGACAGAAGCAGTTGGGGGGAAGAACCTTGTCCACAACCCGATCCCTATAAATCGTAATTTGATGTATGGAGGGCATTTTAAGAGCATTTCATTAACCTCTGAACCCGTTTCGACTGTTTGTTGCATCTTGGAGGACGCAGTTCGCGTTGCCTCTGTAGCTTCGCGATGAACCGGCAGTGGGTTGCCATCTGACTGCTCCTAGAAAGATTCTCATACATCTAAACAAATGGAATGCTAATCGTTGCCTCGGACGTGCAAGCCTCGCTGAGTGCACCGCGGACATGAGAAGTATCCAGTAGGAGACGGTAGTTGCCAAACACTGCTGCCTGCCTAAACGGAAAAAAGTGAAAGTATACGATATCAATCGATGACTAGAGCGTTTGAAACTCACCATGCCGTCGACGACAACGTATGAAACTCGGAATCGCACGGTCCATAACTAAAATGAATCAGATCTTGAAAGCCGCAAAAGTATGGTTGTAACAATTTCATTACAGAGATCAACTCGACAACATTCTCGATTTGCGTTCTACCGTACGCCACCTGCACTCAATGTTCGGTGAGTGAGACCTGGAAAAGGGTTAATATGTTAATGCCTTACCTGTCCTCGGTGTGGTATCTGTACACCGTTGAGCTGAGATGCCTGCAGCCAGCCAATGAACGGTTGGAGCACATTACTCCAGCAATGTGTTCTGGGGGTGCCGTGGCACTGCATCCCTCCCAGCATCATGATGTTGCTCGCCTTGGATCTCAGAGCAGGCGAGAGGTCGGAACAAGCAGCGTAAACAGGCCAGATCCCACTTCTTAAAATCATTAAAGTTGTATGAAATAATTGAAAGTCGAAGATGATAATATGCTTATTCACCTACTGTTTCCCTTCACAGGCACGCCATCCGTGGAAAGAATGAGCTGCACGTGCAGTTCGGAGTTTGCGAACTCCTGGGCGGTCTCCATCCCGTCCCGAAAGCGAGGGAAGAATCTACAGTCGTCTCTCGAATCGTTGCCGGGGTTCGCGTGCAGGTAATTGCGTGTCTCGATGATGTTCTTAAGAGGACTATGGTTCACAAAAAAAATAACGTACGAACTTGCATATTTCTTTGCACAGCGTACGCAATGTGATTGAACTCGCGCAGAGAGTAGACCGTATAGTTGCGGAGATCCGTTGTGCGCTTCAATATGCGTCCCACGTGCGGGCCATGCATGTAACGTCGACGCCTAAAATATTTAGCATCATCTTTGTATTATCTTTTTAGATGCCGCTCTTGGAACGCGTGGGCAACATCATCACTGGACTCTACAGCTTATACAGGTTAATTTTTTTTCTAAGTGTGAACATTTTTGAATTGAGTAAAACGTACTTCATGTAGTTGCGATGTTGGATTCGGCACGTGGCTGAGATGCAGCGTGTTGTTTGCGTTCGTAGTACTCCACCGCATACCCCACAGCGCTGGCACTCGTTCATTCCTGCAGCCGCGTCAATCGCGTCTCGCAGTGCCAACTCAGGTTTATGATCAAACCGGAGCCGCTGCCCTACAGCCCTTCTGCGTGCGCGGTCAACCTCCCGCTTCACTTGCTCGTCCGATTTTCCATCAAATATATCCTCCAATGTTACTGTAAGCAACTGAGAAGTGATGGGTGCGAGCCATTGGGTGGACAGCGGTTGAACGGGGGCTCCCGGACCACCACCAGGTCCGCCAGGTCCGCCAGGAGGCCCGCCAGGACCGGGAGGCACGGGAGCGGGAAGTCCACCAGGTCCACCAGGTCCGCCGGGTCCACCAGGTCCACCAGGTCCACCAGGTCCGCCGGGTCCACCAGGTCCACCAGGTCCGCCGGGACCACCAGGTCCACCGGGACCACCGGGACCGCCGGGACCACCGGGTCCGCTGGGACCGCCGGGTCCGCCGGGACCGCCGGGACCACCGGGACCACCGGGACCGCCGGGTCCACCAGGTCCTCCGGGTGCCGCAACGAGAGATTCACCAGAACCGTCCAACATGGAGTCGTCTTCTAAACACACATTATTCAATATGAACCTTCATGTGTGTACTATTTTTTTTGTTAAAATATATATTTTACGTTTCAGTCAGGAATGCAAACGAGTACGATCCAGGGTTACAGGAGTATTCAAATTTTTTTGTTGGACTGGCTGGGAACAGGTTGGTCAGATGTTATATATATTTCTCATTTTCTTCTTTAATTGTGAACGTTCTTTTTTAACTATTTCACGCCCCTTCCTCTTATACCAACATCCCTCTCACTACCATACGCCTACCATACGCCCCCTTGTCTAGCAGAACAGTGAGATACATTGTGATAGGCTGCGAATATGGCGTCTGCCTACATAGTTGTCTCTTTCTGTTCTATCCGACATTTTATATTTTCGATCACAATTTTTTTCATTAGTTTCCCAATCTATCTATTGCAATCTCATATGCTATCAAAGCGTTATTTCTTATTTCATTTACGTTTCAGTGGCGCACGCGCCTCGACCGGCTGGCGTGGCTGACTTGAAGGAAAAGGGCGAATGAAGAGGTAACAGTACTGTCTGCCCATATACTGGTTGAACAGGTTGGTCAAATGCGGGTTTTAGCGAGGTGGTACTACGCTCATTCTCCCTCTATTTATTTCCTCTATTTATTTCACGCCCAGCGTTCTCATCTCATATCTACGCCCCCTTGTCTAGCAGAACAGTGAGATACATTGTGATAGGCTGCGAATATGGCGTCTGCCTACATAGTTGTCTCTTTCTGTTCTGCTTGACTCATGAAATCGATCCACAATTATGCACCCACCCATGTCAATGTCCTCGTTCTCCACTTCGAAAAGTTCCGCCTCCTCTTGTTCCATCCTACTGACACGGAGACGTTCCTTGTAAGCCTCTGCGGCCTTGTTGCATACTACGAATTCAATTAGTGTATCCAAATTGAATCATGCATCTTTATTGAAAAAGACTTACATCTTTTAATCTCCCCTGCCGTATGACGCTTCTTACGACATTTGGCTCGAGTCATGACTGACAAAACATTTATTTGAAAACATTACAATTGACATATGCAAATTCAATCAAATTAATAAATAGTCAATAAATAAAATGGGGTTTGAGTGCTTGAGATTTACATACGGTCGCGACGACGGCATTTTCGAAACTGAAATAGGTTTGATGAGTATTTCGTTAAGAAAACGAAATGAATTCTTCCAACATTCATTTATAATGTTCATTCGTACAGAATTCATTAGGATTGTACGTGTATTGCCGTCGACTGATAACATCTCGCAGAAATCTATCTGAATTCTTTCGGAATCCATGCCCTTTCTGCATTCTTAACGAATTTAAGCTGCATTCATGTGTAGGGTTTCTCTCAGAGGGCGCGCCGCGCGGCGGGGATCTTGGCGAAAGTGACAGTGGCGGGCTTGGGCTTGGCCTGTGCCTGCTTGCGCTTCTTCTGCTGCGGCGGCTCGGGCGAACCGCCCTGGGTGGCAAGCGCGGGGGCAGAGAGAGAGATCGCCGCGGGGTCATTGACAAAAGCGCGCGGGTGCGAGAGCGTTACCAGTCTACAATCGCGCACCACCTTGCACACCATGCCTTGCTTGATGTTGTACTCGTGCGCCTCCGCACGAAGTCTCCTCTCCTGGTTGAGTTCCTCAGTTGTCAGGTCTCGGCGGATGAAGGCGAACACCTCGGTCTCCAGAGTAGAGTACCGGGCACGGCGGACCGAGGAGATGAACGAATCACGTGTGTCCTGCGAGGGGAACTGCACGTTCAGGATACGGTGGTAGTTCGGCTTGCCCTCGGGCTTCTTGTCGGGGTGGCGGCGGGCGGAGATCTGACCGGCGTTGAACAGATCGCGTATCTCACTGGATCCAATGGCCTCGACCAGCTTCTTCAAGAACTCCTTGTCGTCAGCTGCAGCGGCGACAGGATCGGAGAGCTCGGGGCGTCCAACAACGACGGCCCTGGTAGCCTTGTCGGCGATGAGATCCTTGTTGGTGACACACACCTTGACGATGTCGGCAAAGGTGGGCAAGGCGGCGCAAGACTGAGTCTGTTTCTTCTCAAGGCCCTCAATTAGCTGACCCAGACGGATAACAGTTTCATTGAGGGCACGCACGCTCACACTATTATCGCTGACTACGCGTTGAATCATATCGATTTGTGCCTGTTGCGACTGGATCATGATCTCTTTCGAAAAGTACATAAGTAAAGAGGAGGGGTTTGTTTTAATCTAATTCAACAAAAGCGCATGCATAAAATCTATTCGCAGCTAACTAAAATTTCAAAACAAACCTGCTCTTTCAAACGATGTTTCATTTACTCTGAGCGAATCACTTTGATGTGATTTTCGTGCAGGGCATGCATATTCCAATATATTTTTTGTTACTTCAGACCGTTCTTTCATGTTTTTTTTTTAAATATTGCTTATTTGATCTTGTATTGTGGCTATGTTGTATAACAATGATGTTTTGTTGAAAGTTGATTTTTGGTACTTTCAATGTTCAATCCTAACTTGCAACAAAATTAATCTTTAAAGTGCACATAATGATTTTTTTCACCGATTAGGAAGAGCAGGTTTGTTTTGAAATTTTAGTTAGCTGCGAATAGATTTTATGCATGCGCTTTTGTTGAATTAGATTAAAACAAACCCCTCCTCTTTACTTATGTACTTTTCGAAAGAGAATGGATGCCCTTTTCTCAAATTTCGATGAAATTTTTTTCTTCGTTTGATTTACGAAAATAAAACATACATTTATTTAATTATCTGTACATAATACTACATAAACTACAATGTATATTTGGATAGACATAACAACAAATCTTAGACATCATTAATTGATTACCGTTTGATATAAGCCAAACATTAAAATATACATACACAATAAAAAAAACTATAACACTACAATTCAAGCGTACTGTAGCTAGCGTACTGTAGCTAAGCGTACTGTAGCTACAGTATGCCTGTAGATACAGTATCGCAATTAACGTCGCGCGCGCACTTTCGCCTCTCGTAGTTAGGTTTTTTGCGGAAAATTTGCGATTCCCGACGCTTTCTCTCTACAACTTTTGCGTTTTACGACGTTCAAATAAAGGAAACACGCTTCTCGGCGACTCTACGGACCGCCACCATCTCCTGGTTATTCGAAATTGCGTGCAAGAGCGGTGGGATGTGGTTGATAGCACGTTTGCATTGCAATTTGTTTTCACAAATTCGAATACGGTCTGAGTTGAGTTGTTTTGTTGTGTCTGCACTGCATCATCACCAGAGAACAGCACGTTCGCAGCAAAAAACGAAGGACGTGTTCCTATAAGTAAAAATGTATGCTTGTATCCAATCCAATCTAGCATCTCGAAAAGCGGCAGCGGAAACTCTTGTTTTCAACACGTAGAACCAGTCGCAGCGCCGGGATTTACCAGTCATAAGTAGCGACAAATGTGCGCCGGGTTCACGGACAGCAACAAAACAATCTGCTCCGTAGCGGAATCGATACAACGATCGTGAGATTGTCAGCCGAACGCGCTACAAGCTGAGCTATGAGTGCGCTGAGATTACGAGCGGTTACATCCGTAACGTCTCAAAGCTTGCAGACTGGCCTCATGAGTGCAGTGCGCATCTCCGCGATCATCTCTCCGCACCTATCCACTCTCGATTTGATCGTGCTGTCATGGGCGTTGTGGTGTAGTGGATAGTGCGTCTGTCACATGATCGTGCCTCTCGAGTTTGATTCCGACGGAGTGTGTTCACATGTTTTGCCAACGCACGCAATGTCATATTTTGCAAACGCACTGGAAAATGCGACATTCTCTAATCCGACCGTATCCGATATTTGACACTACCGTACCCGAGTGTGTGATACCGGTTATCGAATCACAGAAGCGAGTGCCATTCAAAAGTGCTTCACCGAAAATAGGAGTACTGTACCTACAGTACCCTGTAGTAAGTGCAGTACCTTAACACTCGCGCACCCGCAGCTAACATCTGCGAGTGTGCACGTCATCACTATTCAATCGATAATCGATCGATAATCGATCGATGATCACACAGAGAGAGAGAGAGAGAGAGAGAGAGAGAGAGAGAGAGCGAGAGAGAGAGAGAGAGTGAGAGAGTGAGAGAGAGAGGGAGGGAGGGAGGAAGATAGAGGCCACAGCCACTCCTCTCTCTCTCTCTTTCTCTCCAACTTTTTCATTACTACTTTTCCACAAACAAACTCAAACAATCCACTACGTACCATAAATTTAACTCAAATCAAAACAACCAGGTACGAATACATTTATTATTACACAATCGAACACATTGGATTAGTTTAATGTGTGATGAGTTGATGTTGCTGTCATGTTCCTAGAGTCCACGAAGCTGCTAGAAAAGACGGCGGCCGTGGTCACATAAATTATCGGATTAATTAGGTTGAAGATATGAGAGAAGAAGACACAGCGACGAAAGAGGGAGAGAGAGGAGGAGAAGTATTTGCGGATTCGAATCAGAGGAAAGAGAGAGTGAGGATGGCGCTCGCCGAAGAGCACCGTCTCCCAATCACTCCCACCCCCGATATCGATCGCATCTACTATGGTACCAACTACTGTATCATACATTATCCCTCCCTCTCCACCTCTCCTTCACCATGCAGACAGGGACGGCTCGTGCAGCTCCAGCAATCCGATCAGAGCAGCTCCTCGGAAGACGCTGAGCTGATAACCTGGAACAGTGATGTCATTATCAATCGATATTCTGTTGATTATCAATCGATAATCAACAGAATATATATAGAGAGAGAGCGAAGGAGGGAGAGAGAGGGAGAGAGAGAGAGGGAGAGAGAGAGAGACCTTCTCACCTCGCTGCTCAGCACGGCGGGCGACGGGTCCAGCCACAGCCTCGGCAGGGGCAGCGGCTGCCGGACGGCAGTGGGTCCGGGGTCGGCGGGTCTGGGGTCGGCGAGTCCAGAGCGGGTGCAGCTCGTTGAGCCGCTCCGCGATCCGAGACAGCTCCTTTCCTGGTCCGTCGCACCACTCCGAGCGGACGGGAACGTGCCGCTACGATCCCGACTTCTAATATTGTATTGCGCGCAATAGTTACTACAGCTTGCTACCGTACCTTGATGTCCTCTTCGGTCAGATCGTCGCTCGCCACCTTGTCCTTGTACCTGATGTGGTTGGCGTGAATGCGGGTGTTGAAGAATGAAGACGGGGAATCCCTGCTTGTATGTAGTTGAGCGCGCCGTCGTAGTTGTTTGTGTACACACCGGTCACCTCCTGCAAATGAATGAAATGACGTCATGGCCTGATGACGTCATCAACCCGAAATTTTCGAACACAAACTAAACATACACAACACTGTTTCTTGACTGCTATTAACTAATACAAACACGAAGTAATGGTTCGTGTACATTGCGCACAGATGTGCGCAGAGAATGTAAGGAATGGCAAAATCATGTACTCATGTTGCGATTCATTTCGTGCGACGACAAAAGCATGGAATAGTTTCGAATTGAGTTCGAGTATTCAGAATAAATGATAAACGTATTGTGATCCTATTTCCATTAACAAAAACAGAACAATGAAGCAAAATTTCGAGTATTGACATCATTCACAAAATCACGCAATTCTCGCATCGCATCCTTTTTTATTTTGTGCGACAAAAGCATAGAAAGGTTTCTACTTGAGTTTGAGTATTCAGAATCCATGATAAACGTATTTTGATCCTATTTCCATTAACAAAAAACAGAACAATGAAGCAAATTTCAAGTATTGACATCATTCACAAAATCACGCTAGTAGAGCACCCGCCGAGCAAGCTAGGAGAACGCCATATAAAACTTTGCGATACTCAGAAATGTGTTACACATAAATGGGAGGTGCCAAATAACCTATATAAATTACAAAAACACATATAAAAACAACAATCGGAAACAACAACTCGAAATTCACTAACAAGCAGAGGGAGGCGGGGCAAACGACGCGCTCGGCCAATGAGAGTGCGCACAGCAGTTGGGAAGCGCCAATGAGCATACGCGCTTTGGGCGGGGCTTACGTGATGCGCGTCGTCGTCGTCGTCGTCGTCGTCGTCGTAAACACGTTTAGTGGCAGAGTGAGCGAAACGCTCTTTTTTTGTATTTTTGATCCCACAATCGATAATTTTGTTTCTCGAATCATACTCATTGGTCTTAACAAATGATATTCTAACCAAAAAACACATACTATGGGGTTTATCGTATTGGGATAGAGGAAGTGGTGTGTGGTTTGGGGGTGGCGCGCTGCGCGCGCCAAAGATCAAAACAAACGGGCGGCGCTGCGCGCCGCCCCTAATGCGCACCCAGGGCGGGGTGTCATCAGGGAAGGTGATTCCGAGGGGATTTGGAGGGGACACAGGCGTCATCTTACTCACAAATGCAGCACTTTTTATAATTTATAGGAAAAGTGCTAAACCTACGGCACAGAAGTGGTCGTTGATCCATCACTCGGCCCGCTTTGCCCGCCGAGAGTGGTCGGTTCTCAATATTTCTTTCTGTCGGCTCATCGCGCTCCCACCAATTGCCAGCCGGACGGATCAACGACCACTTCTGTGCCGTAGGTTTAGTTTTTCGGATCTCGATTGTTGAATTTTACAGGATGCCGTTGTTGACATCTCAAATATTATTGACCACAGTCATGCTATGAATGTCTCTCACACAAAAGCGGAGCTGCTGTCTGAGATCGTAGATCGCGAAGATATCATATATCAAGAGTGTCGATGACACGATGAGCACTCACCTGCGCGGTCGATTCGTCTCCAGCCTGGAGAGACGCCGGTCGGAGGGCGGGCATCGCGCTGATAGTATGGGATCATTACATACACATATTGGTACTATTGAACAATATAAATACGAACAAGTATTCAATGAAACAATGAAATCAAATAAACTGCCCTTGTAAGACAAGTTGTGCGGACTAAGTGGTGTATGAATGAGAAGCACTATAAAACACTTTGGTGATAACTTCTCCTACCGTAATCCGAGAAGGTCTAATTATTCTCATGTTATGTTGTGACCCTGAGCGATTGGAAAAGATCAAAACAATTCTTCTAACGTAATCCTAAGCGTGTGCAGTAGTAAACAGTAACAGTACTGAATGGTGGTACGGGACGGACAGGTCTGAAATATCGAGCTCATTGGCGCACGAATCATCAAAAATGCAAAATCAAGAATCGGTTTTATTCAAGTAGTTTCTTTAAAAAGGGTGTTAAATAACTCTCGATTTAAAATAATGTGTCGCAACAGGATAACATGTACAATATTTTGGTATCTGAATAACCACGAGAAAGACAAGAAATAAGTAGCAATATGTACACACAAGACACGTCAACAATGACAATGAACAGAAATATAAACAGTATTCAGTTCTCCTCGTCACTGCTGTCGATATAGGCTCGTCGTCTCTGGAGACGACAGTGTTAGTTACCATCCCCTTCTCTCTCTCTCTCTCTCTCTCTCTCTCTCTCTCTCTCTCTCTCTCTCCTTCCTCGTCATCTCACCATTCCACCGACTTGTCGCCCTGCCCCTCCTTCCCCGCATCTTTCTTCTCGTTGTCGCTCCGCCCCCCTCGCCCCGCCCCTTTCCTCCGCATCTGCCCGCTCCTTGTACACCCCTGCTGCCTGTAATAGGAAAGGTTGATGAGACTGAAATCACACTTTGAACCTTCTCCAGAGTGATGAAGCCACGCATCTGAGAGTAGCGAATGTCGTCTACGTACTCCTGAAAACGAAGATAAGAGAGAGAGAGAGAGAGAGAGAGAGAGAGAAAGAGAGAGAGAGGGAGAGGGGGGGGGGGTGGAGGTACCTTCTTGTGCGTGGCGAGTGTGTGTCCCTGCAGGTGATGTGCCGAGAACACCGAGTCTGGCAGTCGACTCAGCTGACTGGAATACGTGTTGGCCACACTGCTCCGCACACTCCTCAACTCGACCAGCGGAACCGGACCGACGCTCAGAGACGCGTACACCTTCTTCACCTGAAAGCGCCTCTCTCTCCCTCTCCATCTCTCTCTCCCTCTCTCTCTCTCTCTCTCTCTCTCTCCCCTCACATTCTTCCAGATAGTTGTATCCAGCTTGCCGAGAGTGTTGAGGAAGGGAGACTCAGCTCCGGGAAAGCGATTCTCCGCGTGGTCGCACAGTCGCTGAATGGAAGGACTGTGATTGTCTCTCTCCTTTCTACCTCTTTCTCTCTCTCCCTCTCTCTCTTCCTCTCCCTCTCTCTCTCTTCCTCTCCCCCTCTCTCTTTCTCTTTCTCTCTCTCTCTCTCTCTCTCTCTCTTTTCCTCTCCCCCCTCTCTCCCCCCCCCCTCTCTCTCTCTCTCTCTCTCTCTTTCTCTCTCTCTCTCTTTCTCTCTCTCTCCCTACCTCCAGTTGCCTAAGCGTGTCGCCTCGCAATAGCACGTTCAACTCCCGCTTCCGGCTCTTGTTGCGGGGAACCTGAAAATAGAGAGGGAGAGAGAAAGAGAGAAGAGAGAGAGAGAGAGAAAGAGGGAGAGAGAGAGGACGAAAGAGAGAGAGAGAGAACGAGAGATAGAGAGATAGAGATAGAGAGAGAGAAGGTCTCGGACCTCAACGAAGAAGATGTCGCGATCGGCGAACGTACGATCGGCGTTGCGCACTGCATCTATCCGCATTCTCTTCACTGTCTGCAAATAGATGACGTCATATTTGTGAGTGTTTTTGATTGACGTATAGCGTATAGTGTGTCTCATGTTTTCGCGGTAGGCTACTTACGAATCGTGATTCATATAGTATTCGCCTACTCGATGCGTATTTCGTTGACGTACCTCGCTCCTCTTTCCATTGGTGACAACCAATTTGACCAGAATGAGACAAGTGAGGGTGATGTGATGGGAGAAATCGAGTAGGTCTCCCGACTCGCTCTTGGCCAGTAGATCAGTGATCTACAAAGACTATCTCTCTCTCTCCCTCTTTCTCTCTCTCTCTCTCTCTATCTCCCTCTCTCTCCCTCTCTGTCTGTCTGTCTGTCTGTCCCTCCCTCGCTTCACTCACCACATCCTCCGTAGTCTCATTGACAAAGTAGTCGTACACCTTCTTGAACACTGGCGCAATGTTCTTCTTCTTGTGGATGAGGGCATTCAGCCGGTTCTGAAAATACTCTCTCTCTGTCTCTCTCTCTCTGTCTCTCTCTCTCTCTCTCTCTCTCTCTCTCTCTACCTTCCGAATGTAGTGTAGTCGCTCCTTGATGAATGCCTTCACTTCGTTCACTCCAGTATGGAATAGAGAATCGCCAGCTCTGAAATCAGTCGATTATTGAAGACGAAACCACGAATAGATGACCTACCCGTGAAAGTGAGCATAGGCGGAGAACCAATCTCTAAACTGCTTTAGACGACCGTGCACCTAAAACGTTGCTTTTCCGGCTAATAGGGTGTCTAGATAGTAATGATAGAGATATACAGTATGCATCTACTAGGTGGTTCAGTGGGCTAGATACCGCACAGCCAGAAACCCGTTCCTGTCCATTTCACCCCAAAGACTCTCACGTAATCACACTCACTTCTTCTTATGGTTCATCTTCCATCTCTGTCCACTCACCGAGTGAATCTTGTTGAATACTTCCTCGTACTTCCCACAGTATACTTCGAGAGCCTTGATGAGAACACAAGGATCGAGTGTTGCCGTCTCATCCAGGTGAGACTGCAATCGTCAAATACGTTCCATTTGCATTTAATGAGAATACATGTGACGTCATCTGATCCATTTCATGTACTTTTCATTGATGGACCCTATATATGAAAACAGCTAGCGACTGGTAATTGAGAGCCTTTGGACAGTCCCCATATCGGTTCTGTGGGTTGCTAGCAGTGTGTGCATGCTTGATGTTATATATAGTTTCACTCACATCTTCCAGTTTGGGGTACTTGAGGACCGCATACTGGGCTAGAATGTTGCCAGCTGCGGTGACGGGAGAGTTGACAAACTTCTCGGAAGCAGGATCATTGTGGGAGGAAAGAGGGTCCTACAATGAAGGTTGGGTAAGATGAGGGAGGGAGAGAGATAGAGGGAAGAGAGGGAGATAGAGATTGTGTGTGAGATAGAGATAGAGAAAGAGAGAGAGGGGGGAGAGAGAGAGCTACGTACTGTGGGATGGTGTTGGATGAGCCTCTCTCGCACCGCCCTCAGCAACCCGTGGTCGTTCCAGTGCAGCTCCTTGTCCAGGTCGCAGGCAACCATCCGCTGGCGAATCTGCATTTGGGTATATGAGTCTCTTCAAACTACTGCCAAACTGCCTTCCAACTACATACTTCCGAAATGCCCCTACCAACTAGATAGATATATTTATTACCGATAACATGAGAAAATCGACATAGCAACAAAAAGTGAAAACATGGAAAACGGCAGATATGGATGGGGCTGGAATATAAATAAGGAATAATAACATAATAATATACGAAACAAGAAAATATGGTCTCTATAGGTTGCGCAATTTGCTAGGTGGCATAATATCTAATGTAGAGAGTTGTGATTTGAAGACGGAAACGACGGAAACTAAGTCATGAGGAAGGGAGTTCCAAATTACGAAGGTTCTGCTTAAAAAAGTGCTAGTACGGCCTGTGTGATCGAATGAGGGAACAATCCTAAATTCATGAGAGCCGCGAGAGATGGAATGATTGCGAAAAGCCCATGATAGTCTAAAGTCGTTTTTGAGTGAATAACTTTGTGTATGTAAGTGACGTCATTTAAGAATCGCCTATTTTCAAGAGATTGAAGATTAAAAAATTGAAGGCGTTCGGGGTATGATAAGTTGCGTCCGATACGCTGACACACACGTCGAGTATAATAGCGTTGTATGCTTTCGATTAGGTTTACAGAAGCAACGTCAGTAGGGTTCCAGAGCTCGGTACAATATTCTAGTTTACAGCGAAAGTAGGTAGTGTACGCAGTAATCAGAAGAGTGGGGCCAACTATTTCGAACTACTTCAGAAACGGTATCCAAAGAGACTGACCACACCTATAGTAATGATATGTTTAACCACTCTGTAACGTTATTATACGTCTCGACAATAGCGCAGTGGACGTGCGCGCGGCGCCCAATCGAAAAATCGCGGGTTCGATGCCGCTCGTGGGCCGAAAGAAGTTTCGCTATCGCGGTGGTTGGCGACCACCCTGACACGTTGTCAGCCCATAATCAGGTTTTTTCATTGGTGGTTGACTGGAACCATTCTACGGCAACTTCTACCCGTTCATTGTCATTGTTCACAGTGCAATACAACTCACGGTTGTGGAATGTGGGCCGATGTTCTTTCTCTGACTGATCACTCCGGGAACAAGTGGGATAGGGAGCTTCTGGAAAGCGGAATCTCTCCCTCTTTCTCTTCCTCTCTCTCTTCCTCTCTCTCTCTCCCTCTCTCTCCCCCTCTCTCCCTTCCTCCCTCTCTCACTCACCGATACATCTCTGTTCGAACTGACGACCGCACAATGCTCAGCGTCACTGATCACCCATCGAAGAGGAGACATCATATCCACCACGGCTGGGAATGGAGTGAACACCGTGCCAGATGATCTGAAATGACGTCATCGAGGAGAGAGAGAGAGAGAGAGAGAGAGAGAGAGAGAGAGAGAACTGACTGGAATCTGTCCACCAGTTGCTGTCTGTTCTCCTTGGATAGTCCGAGTGTCGTCTGGAGGAAGGATGCCTTCTCATAAGTGTGCAGTCCGCTGGGATGCAGGTGCTCCTTCGCATAATTCTGACAGAACACTTTTCATATTCAAATTTTATTTTTTGTAATGATGGAGTGAGATATTGTGATGAGGGTTGGTGTGTGCATGTGTGAGAGAGAGAGAGAAGGAGAGAGAGAGAGAAAGAGAGAGAAACGAACCTGAACAGTGGCCATCAGCTTCCCATCGAGTGTCGGATCGGCTTTCATCTGAGCAGGGTCGATGTGAGCGCGGATCTACAATCATCAATGATCAATCAATGAGCATGCTCATAAAGGTGAAGGTAACCCCGGTTGACTAATCAATACTCGTGATTCGAAAGAAGAGAATGGTACACCGTGCTCCAGCGATTTTCCAACGAAAGCTCACCTCTATTTTCACAATAACACTGTGGCAATCCCGCGATTTATCTTCGTACCAGACCGGACGAGACTCACCTCGGTGCGGTCAAGCGCCCGGGACGGGGGTGGAACCCGTGACCCATAGCATATAGAGAACAGCGCTAACCACTACACTACGCTGGTCATGAATGAACACAACATTTTAATTGTTGGCCATAATATCGTGAGCATAAAAACCTACGTGTTTCCTGAGTGCAGGATACGTGCCGGCACAGAGTAGACACAGCTCTCCACCCTCCTTTCGATGACCTCCCGATGAGAAGGAAGGGCGAAGGGTCGACGGAATCACATCTGCAACATGCCACCACTACAACACGGCGCAGTGAAACGTACATGGAGTGAGGTCGGAGAAGTGCATCCCGCATTTCTCCCTCTTTCCACCGCCAGACGGCTTCTTCTTGTGGTCGATGATGGGTCGAGAAGGCATCATGAAAACATCGAATGCACAAGCAAAACGGAGTAAGAGAGAGAGAGAGAGGAAAAGAGAGAGGCTATGTGTAAGTGATGAGGAAGCAGATGATTTCGCAATGCGCGCGCGTTGGGTTGTTGACATTCACACTGTTCATCCCGTGGTCGCGCGGACTACTTTATTATGGGAGACTGTGTGAAATCTCTCCTCTCGCCACAGTCTTTTGCGCATGAATTCAAATTTTGAGGGGCAATAGGAAGCTAAATGCGCGATCTCTGTATATTAGGTCATAGCACGGGCGTTATAGTTTTCTTGCGAGTGAGCGGCAGTGAGTCTCATCGAGAAGCCAACAATCTCTTTCAGATATCCCTTAAATGATGTAGCACGCGACGTTTTTATCAAAAAAAAATTTTTTTCTTCAGAAACGTCGAATGCATGTCATATTTGCATACTCGTGAGAAAAGATTGACCTGCTAATAATATTTATATGATATCTATTTGAATACAAATATATACAACTATAAGTATGAATAAATAGATTCATACACATGAGTTTACTAGATTCATAATATCTAATAGCGAGCTCTCTTGACTCGGTTGGAGTTGGAAGAAGTGTCGTTGTTACCACAGCGCTTTCTCTTGTTCCCTTCCTTTTTCTGGTGCTTGCCTTTCTCCTCACTCTGCTTCTGCCACTGAAAATAGTGTCAAATTAGGGAATCCTAAGTTGTTATCGCATACCTGGTTCCAGTACTTAATGGGTGTGGTGTTCGTGAGATTCTCGAAGCGATGGAGCCACGCCTGGAAATCGAAGAAGGATTGCCGCGTTTATCCTCACTCTTTCTCTCTCTCTCTCTCTCTCCCTCTCTCTCTCTCTCTGTCTCTCTGTCTCTCTGTCTCTCTGTCTCTCTGTCTCTCTGTATCTCTGTCTCTCTGTCTCTCTGTCTCTCTGTCTCTCTCTCTCTGTCTTTATGTCTCCCCTCCCCCATCTCTCACCTTCGGTTCTCCATCGGTGATCTCTAAGTGAATCTTTTGCTGGATGGAGACGTTGAGGACTGAAAAGTGCAAATATCGATTGGACAGTTTCAACTCCAAATGTTTTCTCACACTGTGCCGCCGTCATGTTTCCGAGAGTGACACTTCGGATACGCGGGAACAAAGCGAGAAGATACAGCATCTCCTCGTAGATGTTACCGTATCCAGGAGCCACGCTACCTGCCTGAAACAGGCACATTACTGGGTACTGTATACTGTAATCAACTCACATAGTACTTGTTGGTGCTCCACTGAAACTTGAAGTCCGTGATACTATTTCCATAGAGATGAAAGATGCCATGTACGCATCGGACTAGAAAGAAATATCACTATAATATTGAATAATATGACTGTCTGTTCCGTAACGAAAAGAAAATTTTCAGGGAATAATACACTCACCAATGTCTATCTCAACAGTGGGTGAATGAAAGAAGCGCTTCTTCTTTTCGGCAAAGGTTACGGTAGGCATACGGTACTGATAACAAAAAGAAACCACTAAGCCAGGTAAAACGTAATCGTTACCTTGGATTCGTCTCCAGTGATGATAAGGGAGAAGCATTGTCCTTTCTTCCAGATAGGCATCACTTCTCCCATACGAGAGCACACTTCATTCATAGTTCGAGATGTGTGGCGTAGAGTCAAACGAGCCTGAGTGAATAATAGTACAGTACATGAGTAATAGGAATTGAATAAAAAAGACTCACTCGAATATCTAGATATCGGAAGATGTAACCATAAGCGTCATCATAGAGTTGTTCGAAAGAAGAGAGGGTCATCCAAAATAACAAATGTAATTACATGTGATGTTGAAAAAGCAACAGAAAAGGTGGAAGTGTGCTCACTACTCCCTCTTTTATACGGAGGTCACTTTCCCATCGGCAAGCAATGATCTGTTTGTCCGTAGGCAACATTTTGCATTCACCATATGTGAGAATTGACATGATAAAACTGAAAAAAATGCGCGTTTGATAAATTAGTTTCCGGAAAGAAATTGACAGCGAGATTACGGTATCTATGAATTCTTCTCCTTTCTCGCCTCTCGGCATTCACACTTGTGCCATTTCAATGACTGACGTCACTGACTGACGTCACTCGGTTTTCGTTTCAAATCGCGCGCGCATTCGCCTGCTCGATCAATCAATATCGTCGGTCCTGTTTTGTGATCTCGCGACGTGCCTTTGTTGTCTTCTTTCCGTTTTTGACATTTTCGCATCATGTAAGTTTACTTTTTTGTGATCGCATATTGATGTCTACCAGTGATGAAATCATAAATCGGATATGATCGCACACATGCATCTTCTTATCAATCCCTTGACTGTGAGTGCGATGTGCCAGCGGCTCAGACGGCCCTCCTCGCTCTCCTCTCATTTTCCCGCGCGATCCCCATTTCGCAATCGACAGGGACGCGTAGTCACTCACTATCCCCACTCTCACTCTCACTCATTTTCTCCTCTTCCGCGTCCCTTTCTGTTTCGTCCATTGCTGACTCTGTTTCTCTCCAGACCATGGATCTCCATGTGAACCCTCACTCGAGCCACGCAGCCGTCTTCCAAGCACTCATTCCCCGAAAGCCAAGCGTCCGCGACTCGACCGAGAGGCGAGTATTGATTGTCTTCCCACTATTTGTCACCCACTTCCTTCTAGCCGGTCTTCCCTGTCGGCTCCCTTCCACCGCCCGCCACTCGCCTCCTTCTCTCATACCTCAACATCCAGGTATGTCATCTCCACACTCTCCCTTCTCATTCTCCCATCTACTAGGATCTCCGCTCGCTCTCTCTCGTCTCCCAAGAGGCCAGGCGATGCGTCACCATTCACAAGGTCACTTTCTGACGTGGGCAGTCTGTGAAACTTCTTAGCAATTGCCATAGAAATGCATTCGATACAGATTGTGTATCGAAGACATTTTAAACGGCTTGTTCCAAAAAGATTGACCACATCTTTAGTTCTTTAGAGCCACGCTCCACAGCAATAACCACCTTTCAGGATGTGCCCATTCTCGCTGCCAACACTCTGGGGATCCTCCCGAAAAGAAGGTGAAATTGTATTAGTGATATAATGTTAGATTTCATTTTAGAAGTCGGGAATTATCGCTGCGGGACAAGTGAAGGATCTTCTCGACAATGGGAGCTTCCAACAACTACCGATTCTCATGCAACTCGTCAGAATTGGGAACCTTGTCCAGGTATGACGTTTACAGTTTATGCAAACAGACGTGTATTCCAGAGCTCGTTGCCAGTTCCGAACGACTGGGATGTGAATGAGAGGCTTCTCGACCTGACTAAACCTCTCAATGACGAACTACGAGTAGTGAGTTGTCATTGAATCATTTTTGTGTCGTTATGTCATTCCCATTTTCAGTATGAACCAACGCTTCCTTCGAATCGGCTGCATGCCGGCGATTCTGGCGAACAGAACGCGGCGACTGGAGTGGGAAGCGGACACGACCATGAACAGGTGATTGTGATTTGGCAATGAATGTGTGTGTGCGTGTGTTCGATTATGGTTGGTAGATGATCTCGTTGCAGGCGTCGTCTCGTCGTTCGGCGGAGAGTCTGCTGGCTAACGATGGAGCAGATGCACAGAAGGCAAATCAGTGGAGGGTGTTGGAGGTGAGAGACTGTACTGTTGATTAAAACTATTTTGTGTAGATATCTCGGTCGGTGTCGATCGATTCTCCCTCTGGATTGTCCGGTGATGTGGCGGCGGCGTCCAGGGATGTGTACGGACCAGGCACAGAACTCATGAATGTGAGTTGACAATGAATCTATGTTCGATTATGATTGGTAGGTGTTTTCGTTCCAGGAGGGTCTCTCGCTGCCCGGTCACTGTGATGAACGCCGCACCGCAAGAATTCTCATCGCATCTGATCCGCTATTCGATGAACCCTTCGATCAGAACGAGTTGGCCTCCGCCATCTGGACTGCAACCAACTTCATCAACGATCTATAGAACATCTGTGAGTATTCAAGACCCATTCTAGTTTTCTTTGTTGCTTTTGGATTGTAGTAGAGTATACTTTTGGATTGTAGTAGAGTATGGTTCTCTGTGTGTGGAGAGGTGGCTCTGCTGTGTGTGTGATCCAGGTGTGCGTGCGCACCGGTCACTCAGCATCCCCTCTGGTCTGTGATACCAGTTGATAAGGAGGAGGCGCGGACGGCCCCTGCCTGGCGAGAGAGAGTCAGTCGTGTCTGTTCTCTGTGTGTGGAGAGGTGGCTCTGCTGTGTGTGTGATCCAGGTGTGCGTGCGCACCGGTCACTCAGCATCCCCTCTGGTCTGTGATACCAGTTGATAAGGAGGAGGCGCGGACCGCCCCTGCCTGGCGAGAGAGAGTCAGTCGTGTCTGTTCTCTGTGTGTGGAGAGGTGGCTCTGCTGTGTGTGTGATCCAGGTGTGCGTGCGCACCGGTCACTCAGCATCCCCTCTGGTCTGTGATACCAGTTGATAAGGAGGAGGCGCGGACCGCCCCTGCCTGCCGCCGTCGACGCACGCGAGCGTAATGGAAAAAATGGATGGAAATGGAGAAGGTCCGGGAACAAGTGCAAGTTGTGCAGTGTGTATGGGTGACTTGGGGGAGAATGTGATTGCATGTGCAACATGCTGGAACAAAACACATGGGAGGTGTACGGGGATGACGAGGGAAGAAAGAAAGAGGGTTGAGGAGGGAATGACGTCATGGGTGTGTTCTGAGTGTGAACTGCATGGCAGTCACTCAACGCTTCCCGACCTCGATGGACTCTTCTTTGACAGTCCACTCACTCGCCCTAAGGGGAAACGAGCTGTGCTGCAGAGTGTCCTGGTAGAGACGGGAGAGAGTGAGCCCCATTGTGTACGCATGATATCACTGAACATCAACGGATTGAGAGGAAAGATAGACGATCTGAGGAGAGTGGCGGACACGTACAAACCGCATGTTATTGGAGTACAAGAGACGAAGTTGGACAATGGGATCGAGAGCAAAGAACTGAAAGTGGCTGGATATGAACTGTTTCGGAAGGACCGGACAGCGGGAGGAGGGGGAGTGGCACTGTATGTGAACAGTGCGTTGCGACCCTCGTTGGTGAGGGAAGAGACTTCTTTGGAATTGGTGGCTGTGAGGTGCAGGGGAGAGAAAAGGAGTCAGTTCGTGGTGGCCTCGGTCTACCGTAGCCCGACTAGAGCTATGTCGGCAGCTAAGATTGAGGAGTTTGTGGATGAGCTGGACTCGTGGTTATCTCAGAGAGATACATCGATGGATGTGATTATCGGAGGAGATATGAATGTGTGTTGGAACAATAGTAAGTCGGCGAACCTCAAGGAGGTGTGCGCTGAACACTCGATGCAACAAGTTGTTTCACACGTGACACATCGAAACCGATTGATTGATATTATGATGGTGAGCAGGCGAGTGAGGATAGCTGGAGTGAAGCACCTCGCTCCTGTCGAGAAAGAACATGAACCCATTATGGTTGACACATGCATTCGATGCGAGAATCGAAAGGAGAGGCCAGTGAAGGGCTACGATTTCAAGAAGGCAAACTGGACGGGTCTGATAGAGTTTCTTGGAAAAGAAGTGCGATGTGAGTGGATAGAGGATAGGAGTCTGTCGATTGATGACATGTGGAGAAAGTTTGTGGATGTGGTTAAAGAGGGTATGCAGAAGTGGATACCGCTCAAAACATTCCGCAGGAGAAGAGGGTGCGAGTGGATGAGCGAGAGTGTCAAGACCTTGCAGCTTCGGAAAGACGCACTGCACAAGTTGAGCAAGGAAAGGGGAGACAGCGAGGCAAAAGCTGCGTTTAGACATGCTCGAAAACAGCTGGCTAAAGAGACAGCCAACGAAAAGAAGAATTTATTTGATAAGAAATTTGCCTCTGTGGAGAGTCCTACAGATTTCTGGAAGACTATTGAGTGTCTGACAGGAAAAACGAAGGGCACGGAAATCCCCGATCTGACTGACTCGAATGGAAAGAAGGCTGTGTCAGATCAGCAGAAGGCAGACATGCTCATGGAGCAGTTTGTCAAGGTTGGAAACACAATGGAAAGTGAGATGCCGGAGATTGCATCGGATGCGGAGAGAATTCCTCCCTGCTCGAGAGAGTTTGTGGAGAAGTACATACGAGAGGCATCCGAGCAGAAGGCGAGTGGAATAGATGGAATAACTGTGCGGTTGTTGAAGAGGTGTGTGAAACCATTGACTGCGCCAATCGTGGCTATGATCAATCGGTGTCTACACGAGGAGAAGTTCCCTCGGGGATGGAAGGAAGCGGTGATATCACCCATTCAGAAAGTGGAACACCCACAGCACCCAGTCGATTTCCGACCGGTGTCACTGCTTCCTATTGTGAGCAAGATGGCAGAAGAATACGTGTTTGGAATGATGGTTGGAGAGGTTGACCGGAAGCTATCTCCGAATCAGTTCGGATTCAGGAAGGGAAGGAGCACTGTGGATGCGGTACTGAGTTTCCAGTATGGAATGAGCGAGTGCCTGCAGAGTTGTAAGAGGAAGGCTGCTCGGGCTGTTGCAGTGTTTTTCGATATTTCGAAAGCATTCGATACGATCCCTCTTGGACATTTGGTAAATGTTCTAAGACATGAATTCAACCTTGCCGATTCGTACCTCAGATTGATGAAAGATTATCTGTCTAACAGGAGGATGCGAGTGCGAGTGAACGGGACTCTGAGTGAAGAGAAGGAGGTTGTAAGTGGAGTTCCGCAGGGAAGTATCCTAGGACCACTTCTATTCAATTGTTATGTGAATCGTGTGGGGTCGATACAATTGAATGAAGGGGCGCGCATTGTTCAATACGCCGACGATACGGTGTATGTCTCTCGGTATCTTACCGATAGAGACAAGGAGAATGCACAAGAAGATGTGGAGAAACTGAGTGGGCTCTTCTCAGAGATGGGAATGAAGCTGAATGCGGGAAAGTGCAAGGTGATTCGAATGGGAGTGTATGAGAAGGAACCAGATTTCGAGGTAAATCTGCACATTGGTGGAACAGAGCTCGAGTGCACTAGCCAGTACAAGTATCTCGGAGTGGCAATTGATCCTCTGATGAACTTCAGTGGTCACGTGGCTGAGAGAGTGACGAAGGCTCGCCAAGCCATTGGTGCTTTGGTGCGAACTATGAGGAAGTGGGCTCCTCGAAGCGCCCTCGAGAAAGTGTACAAGGCGTGTATTGAGCCAGGACTGCTATATGCAGCAGAAGGATGGTTTCCTGCAAACGAGACGGACAGGGCAAGACTCGAAAGAGTGAATGTGCATGCAGCGAGGCTGGTGCAGAATGATTTCACGTCATCGGACGACCGAGTGCTAGAGAAGGCCAAGTGGAATACGGTAAAGAAGACCGTGAGCGAGAGAAGGAGGGTGCTCATGTGGAATTATGTGCACGGAGTGAGAGCCCCTCCAGATGGAATGCTGGTCCTGGTGTCGGACAGCGGAGTGAGAAGGACAGCACGCGGTGGCCACTCACTGAGAGTGATGGAGCCTGTGGTGACAAGTGCGAGATTGCACGACTACCCGGTGAACGAGTTGAGAAGGCTATGGAATGCCCTACCGGAGAAGGCTGTATTGGAGGAGACCAAACAGTCGTTCAAGCGTGCTGTCAAGAATCTGTGAATTTGTGACCGTCGGAGACGGTGTTTTATCCTACTAACAGTTGTTTTTATCGACTAGCGTGCTTATATAGCACGTTGGTTGAACTAATCTAGTTCTCACAGTCGTTATAATCCAAGGCTCTGTCTTGTTTTCGGCTGAGAACAATTGGTACGGCTATATCCTCGTTACTCTCTATGAGTAGTGAGATAAACGCAATACCAACAATAATAAAAAAAAAATTACACGATTGTATTTTTTTTGTAATATTTGTGAATTTTGCATTTGTTTGTAATTCTTGTCAATGTTTGTAATAGTTGTGAATTTTGCAGTTTATATCAATTGAAATACGGTATTTATAATAAAAAAGAGTGTTTTCAATTTCTTCACATTGTATACGGTTGTTAAATATTTGTTTTGATAAAGATTTCTATAAAGCATTTGAAAAATGTAAATAGAAGACTTTGGAAACCACAAGTGATGAAAGAAAAAGAATTAAACAATCACCAATTCATTTTGTCCCGCGTAAAAATATCGCTTTAGCAATTCTTGATATAAAATGTTTCCTCATTTTCACGGTACGCAAGATATTGCCGGTCGCTCAGACAGATATGCATTATATGAAACATGTTATAAAATCAAAACTTGGCTTTTTGACGGAACGAGATATTTGGTAGTTGGACGGAACGAGATATTTGGTAGTTGGACGGAACGAGACACGCTTTATTTCTGAAAGACACAAAATAATAAAATATTGCTAATTGGACGGAACGAGATAGTTGGACGGACCGAGATGGTTGGACGGAACGGCATGACTACGTTTTTGCACAACACGTATATAATAATGTAAAAAGAGATGTTAACACGATAAACGAATCGCAATAGGTGATGTGATCGTGATGTTGTCATCTCAAATATTAGTTACCACATTCTTCGATTGAGATGTGTAAACGTCTATCATCCAAAAACGGAACTGCTGTCTGAGATCGTAGATCGCGAAGATATCATATATCAAGAGTGTCGATGACACGATGAGCACTCACCTGCGCGGTCGATTCGTCTCCAGCCTGGAGAGACGCCGGTCGGAGGGCGGGCATCGCGCTGATAGTATGGGATCATTACATACACATATTGGTACTATTGAACAATATAAATACGAACAAGTATTCAATGAAACAATGAAATCAAATAAACTGCCACTGTAAGACAAGTTGTGCGGACTAAGTGGTGTATGAATGAGAAGCACTATAAAACACCTTGGAGACAATTATTCTCCTACCGTAATCCAAGAAGGTCAAATTATTCTCATGTTGCGACCCTGAGCGATTGGAAAAGATCAAAACTATTCTTCTAACGTAATCCTAAGCGTGTGCAGTAGTCAACAGTAACAGTACTGAATGGTGGTACGGGACGGACGGGTCTGAAATATCGAGCTCATTGGCGCACGAATCATCAAAAATGCAAAATCAAGAATCGGTTTTATTCAAGTAGTCCCTTTAAAATGTGTGTTAAATAACTCTCGATTAAAAATAATGTGTCGCAACAGGATAACATGTACAATATTTTGGTATCTGAATAACCACGAGAAAGACAACAAGAAGTAGCAATATGTACACACAAGACACGTCAACAATGAACAAAAATATATACAGTATTCAGTTCTCCTCGTCACTGCTGTCGATATAGGCTCGTCGTCTCTGGAAACGACAGTGTCAGTTACCATCCCCTTCTCTCTCTCTCTCTCTCTCTCTCTCTCTCTCTCTCTCTCGCTTTCTGCTGCGTTCCTCGTCATCTCACCATTCCATCGACTTGTCGCCCTGCCCCTCCTTCTCCCCGTCTTTCTTCTCGTCGTCGCCCCGCCTCCCTCGCCCCGCCCCTTTCCTCCGCATCTGCCCGCTCCTTGTACACACCTGCTGCCTGTAATAGGAAAGGTTGATCAGGCTGAAATCACACTTCGAACCTTCTCCAGAGTGATGAAGCCACGCATCTGGGAGTAGCGAACGTCGTCTACGTACTCCTGAAAACGAAGATAAGAGAGAGAGAGAGGGGGAGAGAGAGAGAGAGAGAGAGAGAGAGAGAGAGAGGGGTACCTTCTTGTGCGTGGCGAGTGTGTGTCCCTGCAGGTGATGTGCCGAGAACACCGAGTCTGGCAGTCGACTCAGCTGACTGGAATACGTGTTGGCCACACTGCTCCGCACACTCCTCAACTCGACCAGCGGAACCGGACCGACGCTCAGAGACGCGTACACCTTCTTCACCTGGAAGCGCCTCTCTCTCCCCCCTCTCTCTCCTCTATCCTCCCTCTCCCTCTCTCTCTTTCTCCTCACGTTCTTCCAGATAGTCGTGTCCAGCTTGCCGAGAGTGTTGAGAAAGGGAGACTCAGCTCCGGGAAAGCGATTCTCTGCGTGGTCGCACAGTCGCTGAATGGAAGGACTGTGATCCCTCTCCTCACCCCCCCCTCTCTCCCTCTCTTCCCTCCCCCCCCCCTCTCTCTCTCTCTCTCTCTCTCTTTCTCTCTCTCTCCCTACCTCCAGTTGCCTAAGCGTGTCGCCTCGCAATAGCACATTCAACTCCCGCTTCCGGCTCTTGTTGCGGGGAACCTGAAAATAGAGAGGGAGAGAGAAAGAGAGAAGAGAGAGAGAGAGAGAAAGAGGGAGAGAGAGAGGACGAAAGAGAGAGAGAGAGAACGAGAGATAGAGAGATAGAGATAGAGAGAGAGAAGGTCTCGGACCTCAACGAAGAAGATGTCACGATCGGCGAACGTACGATCGACGTTGCGCACAGCATCGATCCGCATTCTCTTCACCGTCTGCAAAAAGATTGATTGATGTATAGTGCGTCTCTTGTTTTCGCGGTAGGCTACTTTCGAAAACTCATTCATATAATATTGGCATACTCGTATTTTGTCGACGCACCTCGCTCCTCTTTCCATTGGTGACCACCAACTTGATAAGAATGAGACAAGTGAGGGTGATGTGATGGGAGAAGTCGAGTGGGTCTCCCGACTCGCTCTTGGCCAGTAGATCAGTGATCTACAAAGACAATCTCTCTCCCCTCCTCTCTCTCTCTCTATCTCTCTGTCTGCCTGTCTGTCTCTCACTCTCCCTCTCTCCCTCCCTCTCCCTCTTCTCTCTCTCTCTCTCCCTCTCTCCTCTCTCTCCCTCCTCTCTCTCTATCTCTCTCTCTATCTATCTCTCTCTCTCTCTCCCTCCCTCCCTCTCTCTCTCCTTTCACTCACCACGCCCTCAGTAGTCTCATTGATAAAGTAATCGTACACCTTCTTGAACACTGGCGCAATACTTTTCTTCTTGTGGATGAGGGCAATAAGCCGGTTCTGAAAATACTCTCTCTCTCCCTCTCTCTCTTTCTCTCTCCCTCTCCCTCTCCCTCTCTCTCTACCTTCCGAATGTAGTGTAGTCTCTCCTTGATGAATGCCTTCACTTCGCTCACTCCAGTATGGAATAGAGAATCGCCAGCTCTGAAATCAATCGATTATTGAAGACGAAACCACGATTGAATGACATACCCATGGAAGTGAGCATAGGCGGAGAACCAATCTCTGAACTGCTTCATCCGACCGTGCACCTGCAACGTTGTTGATGGTTCAGCTTCCATCTCTGCTTACTCACCGAGTGAATCTTCTTGAACACTTCCTCGTACTTGCCACAGTATACTTCGAGAGCCTTGATGAGAACAGAGGGGTCGAGGGTTGCCGTCTCATCCAGGTGAGCCTGCAATGATCGATTACGTTCAATTGTATTGTCAGTGAGAAGTCAGCGCTAGGTGAGTGCCACCCACACCCTTACTTTCTGCCGTTAGCCTTAATATGCGACGTCATCTCATCCATTTCATGCACTTTCATATTTCATTGATAGACCCTATGTATGAAAGCAGCTATCGACTGGTAATCAATAGCCTTTGAACAGTCCCCATATTGGTCGCACAGTTTGAGTATGCTATTCAGTATCACACGTCGTGACTTCTGTTCATTACAACCAGCGCGGCAGCGCTGGTTGGTTTGTGTTAACCCTAGTCGCGCGCTAGAATCGGCAAAAGGCGATTGAACGAAAGGTTCCTTAGAATCTTTACGAGAACAATGTGATGCTGATAGATGTTATCAGGATGTTAGAAAATGGTTAAGTTTCGATTTTGGTAACGCTAGCTGTTGTAGGAAGCGAGATACGCGAGCGCGCCCCCTGAGGGGCAGGCAATCCCCCGTGTACGGAACGTTTTCTAGGGGGGGGGGGGGGGGGTGGCGCGCACCGGCTGCCCCCAGCAGACAGGAGGTGCACAATCCGCACTGCCTGTGGATTGCACTGATATCGTTTAGATCGCGTCTCGAGCCGTGCGCACAGTAGTGTTGTGGTTAGCGATTGCGCCCGTTGAGACACATGGCTCGAGTTCGGTTCGGGCAGGCGGCAAACCTTTTGTAATATATGATTTTACATAGAAATGACATTGGAATTGTAAATTTTCCCATCAGCATTACCTAAACTCTTTTTTGCAAAATTTATACAATTTTGGACTCAACAAGGTGGGTGAACTGTTAGATTTCTTCAAAAAAAATGTTTTGTGGTTCATGTTAATGTAGATAGATTTATATGAAATCCAATAAAAGTACATTCATTATCTTTTAAAAGGACTTCCGTAAAAGAAGAGTTTGTGTTACTCAACGTAATGCAACAAAAGCTCATGCATTTTATCAATCGAAATAGTACACAAACCTGCTCCAATAGTTCAACAAGTTATATATAATCGATCGGATACCGAAATCAATTTCCCGACATACAACATTTGCTCGCATTAGTTTTTATTGCAGAAATAGCAGGTTTGTTTACTATTTCGATTGATAAAATGCATGAGCTTTTGTTGCATTACGTTGAGTAACACAAACTCTTCTTTTACGGAAGTCCTTTTAAAAGATAATAATCTACTTACTCACATCTTCCAGTTTGGGGTACTTGATGACCGCATACTGGGCTAGAATGTTGCCAGCCGCGGTGACCGGAGAGTTGATGAACTTGTCGGAAGCAGGATCATTGTGGGAGGAAAGAGGGTCCTACAACGAAGGTTGGGTAAGAGAAGAAGGGGGAAGGAGAAAGAGAAAGAGAGAGAGAGAGAGGGGTGGAAGAAAGAGGGGAGAGAGAGACATAGAGAGAGAGGGAGAGAGAGAGAGAGAGAGAGAGAGAGGGAAAGAGGGAGAGAGAGATGCGTACTGTGGGATGGTGTAGGATGAGCCTCTCTCGCACCGCCCTCAGCAGTCCGTGGTCGTTCCAGTGCAGCTCCTTGTCCAGGTCGCAGGCCATCATCCGTTGGCGAATCTGCATTCGGGTACAAATAAGTAATAACACTATGTTTAACCCTGTAATATAAATATTCGTCGGCGCGGTAGTATACATATCAACAATATGGTTCTATGCTCGCAATAAGTTGCGCGTGGTGGGGTAGATCAGAGGAAGACGGAGAGTCATCTCTCGGCAATAGCGCGCAACACAAGAAAGGCAGACGGTTATGGCACTGTATTTCGAACTGCAAGTGAGGTAGATCGAAAACTATCGCTCTGGCGCAAACTATACGTATAACCACTCTGGAATGTAATTATTCGTCGATACGGTAGTGCAGTGAATTCGTTTGCGCGCGGCTATCAAACTCAAGGTCACGGGTTCGATGCCGCCCAAGGACCAAGAGAAGTTCCGCTACCGCTGTGAGTTGGCGACCACCCTGACACGTTGTCAACCGATAGCCAGAATATTCACACTGTCATCATGCATTTCAATTGAAATTGTTCTACTGCAACTCTCCGTTGATTGTCATTGTTCAAAGGCATTTCATGTGTGGCGCATCACTTGAGATGTCATATTTTTGCAAAACGATGAGGAGAAATGCGCTAAAACTCACGGTTGTGGAGTGTGGGCCGATGTTCTTTCGCTGACTGATCACTCCAGGAACAAGTGGGATGGGGAGCTTCTGAAAAGCGGAACCTCTCTCTATCTCTCCCTTCCCCTCTCTCTCCTCTTTCCCCCCCCCCTCTCTCTCTCTCTCTCCCTCCCTCCCTCCCTCTTCCTCTCTCTCTCCCTTCCCCTCTCTCTCCTCTCTCTCTTTCTCTCTCTCTTTCTCTCTCTCCCTTCTCTCTCTCTTCCTCCCTCCCTCTTCCTCTCTCTCTCCCTCTTTCCTCTCTCCCTCTCTCCCTCTCTCCCTCTCTCCCTCTCTCCCTCTCTCCCTCTCTCCCTCTCTCCCTCTCTCCCTCTCCCTCCCTCTTCCTCTCTCTCTCTCTCTCTCTCTCTCTCTCTCTCTCTCTCACCGATACATCTCTGTTCGAACTGGCGACCGCACAATGCTCAGAGTCACTGATGACCCATCGAAGTGGAGACATCATATCCACCACGGCTGCGAATGGAGTGAACACTGTGCCGGATAATCTGAAATGACGTCATTGAGGACGGAGAGGGAGGGAGGGAGGGAGGGAGGGAGGGAGGGAGGGAGGGAGGGAGGGAGGAGGGAGGGAGGGAGGGAGGGAGGGAGGGAGGGAGGGAGGGAGGGAGGGAGGGAGGGAGGGAGGGAGGGAGGGAGGGAGGGAGGGAGGGAGGGAGGGAGGGAGGGAGGGAGGGAGGGAGGGAGAGAGAGACTGACTGGAACCTGTCCACCAGTTGCTGTCGGTTGTCCTTGGATAGTCCGAGTGTCGTCTGGAGGAAGGATGTCTTCTCATAAGTGTGCAGTCCACTGGGATGCAGGTGCTCCTTCGCATAATTCTGAGAACACATTTGATATTCAAATTTTATGTTTTGTGATGATGGAGTGAGATATTGTGATGAGGGTTGGTGTGTGCATGTGTGAGAGAGAGAGAGAGAAGGAGAGAGAGAGAGAAAGAGAGAGAAACGAACCTGAACAGTGGCCATCAGCTTCCCATCGAGTGTCGGATCGGCTTTCATCTGAGCAGGGTCGATGTGAGCGCGGATCTACAATCATCAATGATCAATCAATGGGCATGCTCATAAAGGTGAAGGTAACCCCGGTTGACTAATCAATACTCGTGATTCGAAAGAAGAGAATGGTACACCGTGCTCCAGCGATTTTCCAACGAAAGCTCACCTCTATTTTCACAATAACACTGTGGCAATCCCGCGATTTATCTTCGTACCAGACCGGACGAGACTCACCTCGGTGCGGTCAAGCGCCCGGGACGGGGGTGGAACCCGTGACCCATAGCATATAGAGAACAGCGCTAACCACTACACTACGCTGGTCATGAATGAACACAACATTTTAATTGTTGGCCATAATATCGTGAGCATAAAAACCTACGTGTTTCCTGAGTGCAGGATACGTGCCGGCACAGAGTAGACACAGCTCTCCACCCTCCTTTCGATGACCTCCCGATGAGAAGGAAGGGCGAAGGGTCGACGGAATCACATCTGCAACATGCCACCACTACAACACGGCGCAGTGAAACGTACATGGAGTGAGGTCGGAGAAGTGCATCCCGCATTTCTCCCTCTTTCCACCGCCAGACGGCTTCTTCTTGTGGTCGATGATGGGTCGAGAAGGCATCATGAAAACATCGAATGCACAAGAAAAACGGAGTAAGAGAGAGAGAGAGAGGAAAAGAGAGAGGCTATGTGTAAGTGATGAGGAAGCAGATGATTTCGCAATGCGCGCGCGTTGGGTTGTTGACATTCACACTGTTCATCCCGTGGTCGCGCGGACTACTTTATTATGGGAGACTGTGTGAAATCTCTCCTCTCGCCACAGTCTTTTGCGCATGAATTCAAATTTTGAGGGGCAATAGGAAGCTAAATGCGCGATCTCTGTATATTAGGTCATAGCACGGGCGTTATAGTTTTCTTGCGAGTGAGCGGCAGTGAGTCTCATCGAGAAGCCAACAATCTCTTTCAGATATCCCTTAAATGATGTAGCACGCGACGTTTTTATCAAAAAAAATTTTTTTTCTTCAGAAACGTCGAATGCATGTCATATTTGCATACTCGTGAGAAAAGATTGACCTGCTAATAATATTTATATGATATCTATTTGAATACAAATATATACAACTATAAGTATGAATAAATAGATTCATACACATGAGTTTACTAGATTCATAATATCTAATAGCGAGCTCTCTTGACTCGGTTGGAGTTGGAAGAAGTGTCGTTGTTACCACAGCGCTTTCTCTTGTTCCCTTCCTTTTTCTGGTGCTTGCCTTTCTCCTCACTCTGCTTCTGCCACTGAAAATAGTGTCAAATTAGGGAATCCTAAGTTGTTATCGCATACCTGGTTCCAGTACTTAATGGGTGTGGTGTTCGTGAGATTCTCGAAGCGATGGAGCCACGCCTGGAAATCGAAGAAGGATTGCCGCGTTTATCCTCACTCTTTCTCTCTCTCTCTCTCCCTCTCTCTCTCTCTCTGTCTCTCTGTCTCTCTGTCTCTCTGTCTCTCTGTCTCTCTGTATCTCTGTCTCTCTGTCTCTCTGTCTCTCTGTCTCTCTCTCTCTGTCTTTATGTCTCCCCTCCCCCATCTCTCACCTTCGGTTCTCCATCGGTGATCTCTAAGTGAATCTTTTGCTGGATGGAGACGTTGAGGACTGAAAAGTGCAAATATCGATTGGACAGTTTCAACTCCAAATGTTTTCTCACACTGTGCCGCCGTCATGTTTCCGAGAGTGACACTTCGGATACGCGGGAACAAAGCGAGAAGATACAGCATCTCCTCGTAGATGTTACCGTATCCAGGAGCCACGCTACCTGCCTGAAACAGGCACATTACTGGGTACTGTATACTGTAATCAACTCACATAGTACTTGTTGGTGCTCCACTGAAACTTGAAGTCCGTGATACTATTTCCATAGAGATGAAAGATGCCATGTACGCATCGGACTAGAAAGAAATATCACTATAATATTGAATAATATGACTGTCTGTTCCGTAACGAAAAGAAAATTTTCAGGGAATAATACACTCACCAATGTCTATCTCAACAGTGGGTGAATGAAAGAAGCGCTTCTTCTTTTCGGCAAAGGTTACGGTAGGCATACGGTACTGATAACAGAAAGAAACCACTAAGCCAGGTAAAACGTAATCGTTACCTTGGATTCGTCTCCAGTGATGATAAGGGAGAAGCATTGTCCTTTCTTCCAGATAGGCATCACTTCTCCCATACGAGAGCACACTTCATTCATAGTTCGAGATGTGTGGCGTAGAGTCAAACGAGCCTGAGTGAATAATAGTACAGTACATGAGTAATATGATTGAAATAAAGAAGACTCACTCGAATATCTAGATATCGGAAGATGTAACCATAAGCGTCATCATAGAGTTGTTCGAAAGAAGAGAGGGTCATCCAAAATAACAAATGTAATTACATGTGATGTTGAAAAAGCAACAGAAAAGGTGGAAGTGTGCTCACTACTCCCTTTTATACGGAGGTCACTTTCCCATCGGCAAGCAATGATCTGTTTGTCCGTAGGCAACATTTTGCATTCACCATATGTGAGAATTGACATGATAAAACTGAAAAAAATGCGCGTTTGATAAATTAGTTTCCGGAAAGAAATTGACAGCGAGATTACGGTATCTATGAATTCTTCTCCTTTCTCGCCTCTCGGCATTCACACTTGTGCCATTTCAATGACTGACGTCACTGACTGACGTCACTCGGTTTTCGTTTCAAATCGCGCGCGCATTCGCCTGCTCGATCAATCAATATCGTCGGTCCTGTTTTGTGATCTCGCGACGTGCCTTTGTTGTCTTCTTTCCGTTTTTGACATTTTCGCATCATGTAAGTTTACTTTTTTGTGATCGCATATTGATGTCTACCAGTGATGAAATCATAAATCGGATATGATCGCACACATGCATCTTCTTATCAATCCCTTGACTGTGAGTGCGATGTGCCAGCGGCTCAGACGGCCCTCCTCGCTCTCCTCTCATTTTCCCGCGCGATCCCCATTTCGCAATCGACAGGGACGCGTAGTCACTCACTATCCCCACTCTCACTCTCACTGATTTTCTCCTCTTCCGCGTCCCTTTCTGTTTCGTCCATTGCTGACTCTGTTTCTCTCCAGACCATGGATCTCCATGTGAACCCTCACTCGAGCCACGCAGCCGTCTTCCAAGCACTCATTCCCCGAAAGCCAAGCGTCCGCGACTCGACCGAGAGGCGAGTATTGATTGTCTTCCCACTATTTGTCACCCACTTCCTTCTAGCCGGTCTTCCCTGTCGGCTCCCTTCCACCGCCCGCCACTCGCCTCCTTCTCTCATACCTCAACATCCAGGTATGTCATCTCCACACTCTCCCTTCTCATTCTCCCATCTACTAGGATCTCCGCTCGCTCTCTCTCGTCTCCCAAGAGGCCAGGCGATGCGTCACCATTCACAAGGTCACTTTCTGACGTGGGCAGTCTGTGAAACTTCTTAGCAATTGCCATAGAAATGCATTCGATACAGATTGTGTATCGAAGACATTTTAAACGGCTTGTTCCAAAAAGATTGACCACATCTTTAGTTCTTTAGAGCCACGCTCCACAGCAATAACCACCTTTCAGGATGTGCCCATTCTCGCTGCCAACACTCTGGGGATCCTCCCGAAAAGAAGGTGAAATTGTATTAGTGATATAATGTTAGATTTCATTTTAGAAGTCGGGAATTATCGCTGCGGGACAAGTGAAGGATCTTCTCGACAATGGGAGCTTCCAACAACTACCGATTCTCATGCAACTCGTCAGAATTGGGAACCTTGTCCAGGTATGACGTTTACAGTTTATGCAAACAGACGTGTATTCCAGAGCTCGTTGCCAGTTCCGAACGACTGGGATGTGAATGAGAGGCTTCTCGACCTGACTAAACCTCTCAATGACGAACTACGAGTAGTGAGTTGTCATTGAATCATTTTTGTGTCGTTATGTCATTCCCATTTTCAGTATGAACCAACGCTTCCTTCGAATCGGCTGCATGCCGGCGATTCTGGCGAACAGAACGCGGCGACTGGAGTGGGAAGCGGACACGACCATGAACAGGTGATTGTGATTTGGCAATGAATGTGTGTGTGCGTGTGTTCGATTATGGTTGGTAGATGATCTCGTTGCAGGCGTCGTCTCGTCGTTCGGCGGAGAGTCTGCTGGCTAACGATGGAGCAGATGCACAGAAGGCAAATCAGTGGAGGGTGTTGGAGGTGAGAGACTGTACTGTTGATTAAAACTATTTTGTGTAGATATCTCGGTCGGTGTCGATCGATTCTCCCTCTGGATTGTCCGGTGATGTGGCGGCGGCGTCCAGGGATGTGTACGGACCAGGCACAGAACTCATGAATGTGAGTTGACAATGAATCTATGTTCGATTATGATTGGTAGGTGTTTTCGTTCCAGGAGGGTCTCTCGCTGCCCGGTCACTGTGATGAACGCCGCACCGCAAGAATTCTCATCGCATCTGATCCGCTATTCGATGAACCCTTCGATCAGAACGAGTTGGCCTCCGCCATCTGGACTGCAACCAACTTCATCAACGATCTATAGAACATCTGTGAGTATTCAAGACCCATTCTAGTTTTCTTTGTTGCTTTTGGATTGTAGTAGAGTATACTTTTGGATTGTAGTAGAGTATGGTTCTCTGTGTGTGGAGAGGTGGCTCTGCTGTGTGTGTGATCCAGGTGTGCGTGCGCACCGGTCACTCAGCATCCCCTCTGGTCTGTGATACCAGTTGATAAGGAGGAGGCGCGGACGGCCCCTGCCTGGCGAGAGAGAGTCAGTCGTGTCTGTTCTCTGTGTGTGGAGAGGTGGCTCTGCTGTGTGTGTGATCCAGGTGTGCGTGCGCACCGGTCACTCAGCATCCCCTCTGGTCTGTGATACCAGTTGATAAGGAGGAGGCGCGGACCGCCCCTGCCTGGCGAGAGAGAGTCAGTCGTGTCTGTTCTCTGTGTGTGGAGAGGTGGCTCTGCTGTGTGTGTGATCCAGGTGTGCGTGCGCACCGGTCACTCAGCATCCCCTCTGGTCTGTGATACCAGTTGATAAGGAGGAGGCGCGGACCGCCCCTGCCTGGCGAGAGAGAGTCAGTCGTGTCTGTTCTCTGTGTGTGGAGAGGTGGCTCTGCTGTGTGTGTGATCCAGGTGTGCGTGCGCACCGGTCACTCAGCATCCCCTCTGGTCTGTGATACCAGTTGATAAGGAGGAGGCGCGGACCGCCCCTGCCTGCCGCCGTCGACGCACGCGAGCGTAATGGAAAAAATGGATGGAAATGGAGAAGGTCCGGGAACAAGTGCAAGTTGTGCAGTGTGTATGGGTGACTTGGGGGAGAATGTGATTGCATGTGCAACATGCTGGAACAAAACACATGGGAGGTGTACGGGGATGACGAGGGAAGAAAGAAAGAGGGTTGAGGAGGGAATGACGTCATGGGTGTGTTCTGAGTGTGAACTGCATGGCAGTCACTCAACGCTTCCCGACCTCGATGGACTCTTCTTTGACAGTCCACTCACTCGCCCTAAGGGGAAACGAGCTGTGCTGCAGAGTGTCCTGGTAGAGACGGGAGAGAGTGAGCCCCATTGTGTACGCATGATATCACTGAACATCAACGGATTGAGAGGAAAGATAGACGATCTGAGGAGAGTGGCGGACACGTACAAACCGCATGTTATTGGAGTACAAGAGACGAAGTTGGACAATTGGGATCGAGAGCAAAGAACTGAAAGTGGCTGGATATGAACTGTTTCGGAAGGACCGGACAGCGGGAGGAGGGGGAGTGGCACTGTATGTGAACAGTGCGTTGCGACCCTCGTTGGTGAGGGAAGAGACTTCTTTGGAATTGGTGGCTGTGAGGTGCAGGGGAGAGAAAAGGAGTCAGTTCGTGGTGGCCTCGGTCTACCGTAGCCCGACTAGAGCTATGTCGGCAGCTAAGATTGAGGAGTTTGTGGATGAGCTGGACTCGTGGTTATCTCAGAGAGATACATCGATGGATGTGATTATCGGAGGAGATATGAATGTGTGTTGGAACAATAGTGAGTCGGCGAACCTCAAGGAGGTGTGCGCTGAACACTCGATGCAACAAGTTGTTTCACACGTGACACATCGAAACCGATTGATTGATATTATGATGGTGAGCAGGCGAGTGAGGATAGCTGGAGTGAAGCACCTCGCTCCTGTCGAGAAAGAACATGAACCCATTATGGTTGACACATGCATTCGATGCGAGAATCGAAAGGAGAGGCCAGTGAAGGGCTACGATTTCAAGAAGGCAAACTGGACGGGTCTGATAGAGTTTCTTGGAAAAGAAGTGCGATGTGAGTGGATAGAGGATAGGAGTCTGTCGATTGATGACATGTGGAGAAAGTTTGTGGATGTGGTTAAAGAGGGTATGCAGAAGTGGATACCGCTCAAAACATTCCGCAGGAGAAGAGGGTGCGAGTGGATGAGCGAGAGTGTCAAGACCTTGCAGCTTCGGAAAGACGCACTGCACAAGTTGAGCAAGGAAAGGGGAGACAGCGAGGCAAAAGCTGCGTTTAGACATGCTCGAAAACAGCTGGCTAAAGAGACAGCCAACGAAAAGAAGAATTTCTTTGATAAGAAATTTGCCTCTGTGGAGAGTCCTACAGATTTCTGGAAGACTATTGAGTGTCTGACAGGAAAAACGAAGGGCACGGAAATCCCCGATCTGACTGACTCGAATGGAAAGAAGGCTGTGTCAGATCAGCAGAAGGCAGACATGCTCATGGAGCAGTTTGTCAAGGTTGGAAACACAATGGAAAGTGAGATGCCGGAGATTGCATCGGATGCGGAGAGAATTCCTCCCTGCTCGAGAGAGTTTGTGGAGAAGTACATACGAGAGGCATCCGAGCAGAAGGCGAGTGGAATAGATGGAATAACTGTGCGGTTGTTGAAGAGGTGTGTGAAACCATTGACTGCGCCAATCGTGGCTATGATCAATCGGTGTCTACACGAGGAGAAGTTCCCTCGGGGATGGAATGATATCACCCATTCAGAAAGTGGAACACCCACAGCACCCAGTCGATTTCCGACCGGTGTCACTGCTTCCTATTGTGAGCAAGATGGCAGAAGAATACGTGTTTGGAATGATGGTTGGAGAGGTTGACCGGAAGCTATCTCCGAATCAGTTCGGATTCAGGAAGGGAAGGAGCACTGTGGATGCGGTACTGAGTTTCCAGTATGGAATGAGCGAGTGCCTGCAGAGTTGTAAGAGGAAGGCTGCTCGGGCTGTTGCAGTGTTTTTCGATATTTCGAAAGCATTCGATACGATCCCTCTTGGACATTTGGTAAATGTTCTAAGACATGAATTCAACCTTGCCGATTCGTACCTCAGATTGATGAAAGATTATCTGTCTAACAGGAGGATGCGAGTGCGAGTGAACGGGACTCTGAGTGAAGAGAAGGAGGTTGTAAGTGGAGTTCCGCAGGGAAGTATCCTAGGACCACTTCTATTCAATTGTTATGTGAATCGTGTGGGGTCGATACAATTGAATGAAGGGGCGCGCATTGTTCAATACGCCGACGATACGGTGTATGTCTCTCGGTATCTTACCGATAGAGACAAGGAGAATGCACAAGAAGATGTGGAGAAACTGAGTGGGCTCTTCTCAGAGATGGGAATGAAGCTGAATGCGGGAAAGTGCAAGGTGATTCGAATGGGAGTGTATGAGAAGGAACCAGATTTCGAGGTAAATCTGCACATTGGTGGAACAGAGCTCGAGTGCACTAGCCAGTACAAGTATCTCGGAGTGGCAATTGATCCTCTGATGAACTTCAGTGGTCACGTGGCTGAGAGAGTGACGAAGGCTCGCCAAGCCATTGGTGCTTTGGTGCGAACTATGAGGAAGTGGGCTCCTCGAAGCGCCCTCGAGAAAGTGTACAAGGCGTGTATTGAGCCAGGACTGCTATATGCAGCAGAAGGATGGTTTCCTGCAAACGAGACGGACAGGGCAAGACTCGAAAGAGTGAATGTGCATGCAGCGAGGCTGGTGCAGAATGATTTCACGTCATCGGACGACCGAGTGCTAGAGAAGGCCAAGTGGAATACGGTAAAGAAGACCGTGAGCGAGAGAAGGAGGGTGCTCATGTGGAATTATGTGCACGGAGTGAGAGCCCCTCCAGATGGAATGCTGGTCCTGGTGTCGGACAGCGGAGTGAGAAGGACAGCACGCGGTGGCCACTCACTGAGAGTGATGGAGCCTGTGGTGACAAGTGCGAGATTGCACGACTACCCGGTGAACGAGTTGAGAAGGCTATGGAATGCCCTACCGGAGAAGGCTGTATTGGAGGAGACCAAACAGTCGTTCAAGCGTGCTGTCAAGAATCTGTGAATTTGTGACCGTCGGAGACGGTGTTTTATCCTACTAACAGTTGTTTTTATCGACTAGCGTGCTTATATAGCACGTTGGTTGAACTAATCTAGTTCTCACAGTCGTTATAATCCAAGGCTCTGTCTTGTTTTCGGCTGAGAACAATTGGTACGGCTATATCCTCGTTACTCTCTATGAGTAGTGAGATAAACGCAATACCAACAATAATAAAAAAAAATTACACGATTGTATTTTTTTTGTAATATTTGTGAATTTTGCATTTGTTTGTAATTCTTGTCAATGTTTGTAATAGTTGTGAATTTTGCAGTTTATATCAATTGAAATACGGTATTTATAATAAAAAAGAGTGTTTTCAATTTCTTCACATTGTATACGGTTGTTAAATATTTGTTTTGATAAAGATTTCTATAAAGCAATTGAAAAATGTAAATAGAAGACTTTGGAAACCACAAGTGATGAAAGAAAAAGAATTAAACAATCACCAATTCATTTTGTCCCGCGTAAAAATATCGCTTTAGCAATTCTTGATATAAAATGTTTCCTCATTTTCACGGTACGCAAGATATTGCCGGTCGCTCAGACAGATATGCATTATATGAAACATGTTATAAAATCAAAACTTGGCTTTTTGACGGAACGAGATATTTGGTAGTTGGACGGAACGAGATATTTGGTAGTTGGACGGAACGAGACACGCTTTATTTCTGAAAGACACAAAATAATAAAATATTGCTAATTGGACGGAACGAGATAGTTGGACGGACCGAGATGGTTGGACGGAACGGCATGACTACGTTTTTGCACAACACGTATATAATAATGTAAAAAGAGATGTTAACACGATAAACGAATCGCAATAGGTGATGTGATCGTGATGTTGTCATCTCAAATATTAGTTACCACATTCTTCGATTGAGATGTGTAAACGTCTATCATCCAAAAACGGAACTGCTGTCTGAGATCGTAGATCGCGAAGATATCATATATCAAGAGTGTCGATGACACGATGAGCACTCACCTGCGCGGTCGATTCGTCTCCAGCCTGGAGAGACGCCGGTCGGAGGGCGGGCATCGCGCTGATAGTATGGGATCATTACATACACATATTGGTACTATTGAACAATATAAATACGAACAAGTATTCAATGAAACAATGAAATCAAATAAACTGCCACTGTAAGACAAGTTGTGCGGACTAAGTGGTGTATGAATGAGAAGCACTATAAAACACCTTGGAGACAATTATTCTCCTACCGTAATCCAAGAAGGTCAAATTATTCTCATGTTGCGACCCTGAGCGATTGGAAAAGATCAAAACTATTCTTCTAACGTAATCCTAAGCGTGTGCAGTAGTCAACAGTAACAGTACTGAATGGTGGTACGGGACGGACGGGTCTGAAATATCGAGCTCATTGGCGCACGAATCATCAAAAATGCAAAATCAAGAATCGGTTTTATTCAAGTAGTCCCTTTAAAATGTGTGTTAAATAACTCTCGATTAAAAATAATGTGTCGCAACAGGATAACATGTACAATATTTTGGTATCTGAATAACCACGAGAAAGACAACAAGAAGTAGCAATATGTACACACAAGACACGTCAACAATGAACAAAAATATATACAGTATTCAGTTCTCCTCGTCACTGCTGTCGATATAGGCTCGTCGTCTCTGGAAACGACAGTGTCAGTTACCATCCCCTTCTCTCTCTCTCTCTCTCTCTCTCTCTCTCTCTCTCTCTCTCGCTTTCTGCTGCGTTCCTCGTCATCTCACCATTCCATCGACTTGTCGCCCTGCCCCTCCTTCTCCCCGTCTTTCTTCTCGTCGTCGCCCCGCCTCCCTCGCCCCGCCCCTTTCCTCCGCATCTGCCCGCTCCTTGTACACACCTGCTGCCTGTAATAGGAAAGGTTGATCAGGCTGAAATCACACTTCGAACCTTCTCCAGAGTGATGAAGCCACGCATCTGGGAGTAGCGAACGTCGTCTACGTACTCCTGAAAACGAAGATAAGAGAGAGAGGGGGGGAGAGAGAGAGAGAGAGAGAGAGAGAGAGAGAGAGAGGGGTACCTTCTTGTGCGTGGCGAGTGTGTGTCCCTGCAGGTGATGTGCCGAGAACACCGAGTCTGGCAGTCGACTCAGCTGACTGGAATACGTGTTGGCCACACTGCTCCGCACACTCCTCAACTCGACCAGCGGAACCGGACCGACGCTCAGAGACGCGTACACCTTCTTCACCTGGAAGCGCCTCTCTCTCCCCCCTCTCTCTCCTCTATCCTCCCTCTCCCTCTCTCTCTTTCTCCTCACGTTCTTCCAGATAGTCGTGTCCAGCTTGCCGAGAGTGTTGAGAAAGGGAGACTCAGCTCCGGGAAAGCGATTCTCTGCGTGGTCGCACAGTCGCTGAATGGAAGGACTGTGATCCCTCTCCTCACCCCCCCCCCCCCTCTCTCCCTCTCTTCCCTCCCCCCCCCCTCTCTCTCTCTCTCTCTCTCTCTCTCTCTCTCTTTCTCTCTCTCTCCCTACCTCCAGTTGCCTAAGCGTGTCGCCTCGCAATAGCACGTTCAACTCCCGCTTCCGGCTCTTGTTGCGGGGAACCTGAAAATAGAGAGGGAGAGAGAAAGAGAGAAGAGAGAGAGAGAGAGAAAGAGGGAGAGAGAGAGGACGAAAGAGAGAGAGAGAGAACGAGAGATAGAGAGATAGAGATAGAGAGAGAGAAGGTCTCGGACCTCAACGAAGAAGATGTCACGATCGGCGAACGTACGATCGACGTTGCGCACAGCATCGATCCGCATTCTCTTCACCGTCTGCAAAAAGATTGATTGATGTATAGTGCGTCTCTTGTTTTCGCGGTAGGCTACTTTCGAAAACTCATTCATATAATATTGGCATACTCGTATTTTGTCGACGCACCTCGCTCCTCTTTCCATTGGTGACCACCAACTTGATAAGAATGAGACAAGTGAGGGTGATGTGATGGGAGAAGTCGAGTGGGTCTCCCGACTCGCTCTTGGCCAGTAGATCAGTGATCTACAAAGACAATCTCTCTCCCCTCCTCTCTCTCTCTATCTCTCTGTCTGCCTGTCTGTCTCTCACTCTCCCTCTCTCCCTCCCTCTCCCTCTTCTCTCTCTCTCTCTCCCTCTCTCCTCTCTCTCCCTCCTCTCTCTCTATCTCTCTCTCTATCTATCTCTCTCTCTCTCTCTCCCTCCCTCCCTCTCTCTCTCCTTTCACTCACCACGCCCTCAGTAGTCTCATTGATAAAGTAATCGTACACCTTCTTGAACACTGGCGCAATACTTTTCTTCTTGTGGATGAGGGCAATAAGCCGGTTCTGAAAATACTCTCTCTCTCCCTCTCTCTCTTTCTCTCTCCCTCTCCCTCTCCCTCTCTCTCTACCTTCCGAATGTAGTGTAGTCTCTCCTTGATGAATGCCTTCACTTCGCTCACTCCAGTATGGAATAGAGAATCGCCAGCTCTGAAATCAATCGATTATTGAAGACGAAACCACGATTGAATGACATACCCATGGAAGTGAGCATAGGCGGAGAACCAATCTCTGAACTGCTTCATCCGACCGTGCACCTGCAACGTTGTTGATGGTTCAGCTTCCATCTCTGCTTACTCACCGAGTGAATCTTCTTGAACACTTCCTCGTACTTGCCACAGTATACTTCGAGAGCCTTGATGAGAACAGAGGGGTCGAGGGTTGCCGTCTCATCCAGGTGAGCCTGCAATGATCGATTACGTTCAATTGTATTGTCAGTGAGAAGTCAGCGCTAGGTGAGTGCCACCCACACCCTTACTTTCTGCCGTTAGCCTTAATATGCGACGTCATCTCATCCATTTCATGCACTTTCATATTTCATTGATAGACCCTATGTATGAAAGCAGCTATCGACTGGTAATCAATAGCCTTTGAACAGTCCCCATATTGGTCGCACAGTTTGAGTATGCTATTCAGTATCACACGTCGTGACTTCTGTTCATTACAACCAGCGCGGCAGCGCTGGTTGGTTTGTGTTAACCCTAGTCGCGCGCTAGAATCGGCAAAAGGCGATTGAACGAAAGGTTCCTTAGAATCTTTACGAGAACAATGTGATGCTGATAGATGTTATCAGGATGTTAGAAAATGGTTAAGTTTCGATTTTGGTAACGCTAGCTGTTGTAGGAAGCGAGATACGCGAGCGCGCCCCCTGAGGGGCAGGCAATCCCCCGTGTACGGAACGTTTTCTAGGGGGGGGGGGGGGTGGCGCGCACCGGCTGCCCCCAGCAGACAGGAGGTGCACAATCCGCACTGCCTGTGGATTGCACTGATATCGTTTAGATCGCGTCTCGAGCCGTGCGCACAGTAGTGTTGTGGTTAGCGATTGCGCCCGTTGAGACACATGGCTCGAGTTCGGTTCGGGCAGGCGGCAAACCTTTTGTAATATATGATTTTACATAGAAATGACATTGGAATTGTAAATTTTCCCATCAGCATTACCTAAACTCTTTTTTGCAAAATTTATACAATTTTGGACTCAACAAGGTGGGTGAACTGTTAGATTTCTTCAAAAAAAATGTTTTGTGGTTCATGTTAATGTAGATAGATTTATATGAAATCCAATAAAAGTACATTCATTATCTTTTAAAAGGACTTCCGTAAAAGAAGAGTTTGTGTTACTCAACGTAATGCAACAAAAGCTCATGCATTTTATCAATCGAAATAGTACACAAACCTGCTCCAATAGTTCAACAAGTTATATATAATCGATCGGATACCGAAATCAATTTCCCGACATACAACATTTGCTCGCATTAGTTTTTATTGCAGAAATAGCAGGTTTGTTTACTATTTCGATTGATAAAATGCATGAGCTTTTGTTGCATTACGTTGAGTAACACAAACTCTTCTTTTACGGAAGTCCTTTTAAAAGATAATAATCTACTTACTCACATCTTCCAGTTTGGGGTACTTGATGACCGCATACTGGGCTAGAATGTTGCCAGCCGCGGTGACCGGAGAGTTGATGAACTTGTCGGAAGCAGGATCATTGTGGGAGGAAAGAGGGTCCTACAACGAAGGTTGGGTAAGAGAAGAAGGGGGAAGGAGAAAGAGAAAGAGAGAGAGAGAGAGAGGGGTGGAAGAAAGAGGGGAGAGAGAGACATAGAGAGAGAGGGAGAGAGAGAGAGAGAGAGAGAGAGAGGGAAAGAGGGAGAGAGAGATGCGTACTGTGGGATGGTGTAGGATGAGCCTCTCTCGCACCGCCCTCAGCAGTCCGTGGTCGTTCCAGTGCAGCTCCTTGTCCAGGTCGCAGGCCATCATCCGTTGGCGAATCTGCATTCGGGTACAAATAAGTAATAACACTATGTTTAACCCTGTAATATAAATATTCGTCGGCGCGGTAGTATACATATCAACAATATGGTTCTATGCTCGCAATAAGTTGCGCGTGGTGGGGTAGATCAGAGGAAGACGGAGAGTCATCTCTCGGCAATAGCGCGCAACACAAGAAAGGCAGACGGTTATGGCACTGTATTTCGAACTGCAAGTGAGGTAGATCGAAAACTATCGCTCTGGCGCAAACTATACGTATAACCACTCTGGAATGTAATTATTCGTCGATACGGTAGTGCAGTGAATTCGTTTGCGCGCGGCTATCAAACTCAAGGTCACGGGTTCGATGCCGCCCAAGGACCAAGAGAAGTTCCGCTACCGCTGTGAGTTGGCGACCACCCTGACACGTTGTCAACCGATAGCCAGAATATTCACACTGTCATCATGCATTTCAATTGAAATTGTTCTACTGCAACTCTCCGTTGATTGTCATTGTTCAAAGGCATTTCATGTGTGGCGCATCACTTGAGATGTCATATTTTTGCAAAACGATGAGGAGAAATGCGCTAAAACTCACGGTTGTGGAGTGTGGGCCGATGTTCTTTCGCTGACTGATCACTCCAGGAACAAGTGGGATGGGGAGCTTCTGAAAAGCGGAACCTCTCTCTATCTCTCCCTTCCCCTCTCTCTCCTCTTTCCCCCCCCCCCTCTCTCTCTCTCTCTCTCCCTCCCTCCCTCCCTCTCCTCTCTCTCTCTCCTTCCCCTCTCTCTCCTCTCTCTCTTTCTCTCTCTCTTTCTCTCTCTCCCTTCTCTCTCTCTTCCTCCCTCCCTCTTCCTCTCTCTCTCCCTCTTTCCCTCTCTCCCTCTCTCCCTCTCTCCCTCTCTCCCTCTCTCCCTCTCTCCCTCTCTCCCTCTCTCCCTCTCTCCCTCTCTCCCTCTCTCCCTCTCTCCCTCTCTCCCTCTCTCCCTCTCCCTCCTCTTCCTCTCTCTCTCTCTCTCTCTCTCTCTCTCTCTCACCGATACATCTCTGTTCGAACTGGCGACCGCACAATGCTCAGAGTCACTGATGACCCATCGAAGTGGAGACATCATATCCACCACGGCTGCGAATGGAGTGAACACTGTGCCGGATAATCTGAAATGACGTCATTGAGGACGGAGAGGGAGGGAGGGAGGGAGGGAGGGAGGGAGGGAGGGAGGGAGGGAGAGAGGAGGGAGGGAGGGAGGGAGGGAGGGAGGGAGGGAGGGAGGGAGGGAGGGAGGGAGGGAGGGAGGGAGGGAGGGAGGGAGGGGGAGGGAGGGAGGGGAGGGAGGGAGGGAGGGAGGGAGGGGAGGGAGGGAGGGAGGGAGGGAGGGAGGGGAGGGAGGGAGGGAGGGAGGGAGGGGGAGGGAGGGAGAGAGAGAACTGACTGGAACCTGTCCACCAGTTGCTGTCGGTTGTCCTTGGATAGTCCGAGTGTCGTCTGGAGGAAGGATGTCTTCTCATAAGTGTGCAGTCCACTGGGATGCAGGTGCTCCTTCGCATAATTCTGAGAACACATTTGATATTCAAATTTTATGTTTTGTGATGATGGAGTGAGATATTGTGAAGGGTTGGAGAGAGAGATTGGAATAGAGAGAGAGAGAGAGAGAGAGAGAGAGAGAGAGAGAGGAAGAGAGAGAGAGAGAGAGGAAGAGAGAGAGAGAGAGAGAGAGAGGAATAGAGAGAGAGGAAGAGAGAGAGAGAGAGAGAGAGATGGGAAGGAACCTGAACAGTGGCCATCAGCTTCCCATCGAGTGTTGGATCGGCTTTCATCTGAGCAGGAACGATGTGTGCGCGGATCTACAATGGACATGTTCATGAAGGTAACCCCGGTTCAAGTGATCAATCAATACTCGGTACAATGGCCAAGCGATTTTCCAAGCTCATATCTCTTTTCACAATAATGCGCCAGTGCGTGGCGACCGGACTAGGCTCACCTCGTCACGGGTTCGACCCCCGTCCGGTCAAGCGCCCTGGACGGGGGTCGAACCCGTGACCCATAGAATATAGAAAACAGCGGTAACCACTACACTACGCTGCTCATTTCACAAAGCATTTTAATATTTGGCCATAATATCGTGAGCATAGAATGTGAAACCCTACGTGTTTCCTGAGTGCTGGGTACGTGCCGGCACAGAGTAGACACAGCTCTCCCCCCTCCTTCCGATGACCACCCGATGAGAAGAAAGGACGAAGGGTCGACGGAATCACATCTGCAACAAGCCACCACTACAACACGGCGCAGTGGAACGTACTTTTTCAAGTGGGTAGCACACGAATTCGACGCTTTTTACAAGGACCGAAGACAAACATTGTTTTTATATTCAAAAACTGTTTCGATGCGTCGAATGCATGTCACATTTGCAATCATTTGCATTTGTGCAAAAAGATTGACCGGCAAATAATATTTATGATATCTATTCGAATACAAATATATACAAGTATACATATGAATGAATGCATATGAAATATATGGGATTCTCATATGCGGCCATCTAATAGCGAGCTCTCTTGACTCGGTTGGAGTTGGAAGAAGTGCCGTTGTCACCACAGCGCATTCTCTTGTTCCCTTCCTTTTTCTGGTGCTTGCCTTTCTCCTCACTCTGCTTCTGCCACTGAAAATAGTGTGAAATTAGGAAATCCTAAGTTGTTATCGCATACCTGGTTCCCGTACTTTATGGGAGTGACCTTTGTGAGATTCTCGAAGCAATTGAGCCACTCCTGAAAATCGGAGTAGGATTACCGCGTTCATCATTTTCCCTGCATCCCTCTCTCTCTCTCACTCTCTCTCTCTCCCCCCCTCTCTCTCTCTATCCGCTCTGTCTCCTCCCCCCCCCCCTCTCTCACCTTCGGTTCTCCATCGGTGATCTCTAAGTGAATCTTTTGCTTGATGGAGACGTTGAGGACTGGAAAGTGCAAATATCGATTGGGCAGTTTCAACTCCAAATGTTCTCTCACACTGTGCCGCATTCATATTTCCGAGAGTGACACTTCGGATACGCGGGAACGAAGCGAGAAGATACAACATCTCCTCGTAGATGTTACCGTATCCTGGAGCCACGCTGCCTGCCTGAAACAGGCACATTACTGGGTACTGTATACTGTACTCAACTCACATAGTACTTGTTGGTGCTCCACTGAAAGGTGAAGTGAGTGATACTATTTCCATAAAGATGAAAGATGCCATGTACGCATCGGAATAGAAAGAAATATCACTATAATATTGAATAATATGACTGTCTGTTCCGTAACGAAAAGAAAATTTCAGGGAATGATACACTCACCAATGTCTCTTTCAACAGTGGGTGAATGAAAGAAGCGCTTCTTCTTTCCGGCAAAGGTTACGGTGGGCATACGGTACTGATAACAGAAAGAAACCACTAAGCCAGGTAAAACGTAATCATTACCTTGGATTCGTCTCCAGTGATGATAAGGGAGAAGCATTGAGGGCGGCGCGCAGCGCCGCCCGTTTGTCTTGATCTTTGACGCGCGCAGCGCGTCACCCCCAAGGCATACTCAATTTCCTCTATCCCAATACGATATACTCCATAGTATGTGTTTTTTTGTTAGAATATCATTTGACAAGACTTATGAGTATGTGATACAAGAAATAAATATCGGTTGCGGCTTCCAAAATATCCAAAACAACTTTTCGCTCATTCTGCCACTAAACGTGTTTACGACGACGACGACGACGACGCGCATCACGTAAGCTCCGCCCACTGCATTCTGCGCTCATTGGTCGCTCGGCCCACTGTCAGTGCAATCTGATTGGCCAAACGCTCATGCCCCGCCTCTCGCTCAGCCACTCTCACATCCCGGCCTCTTGGCTCTCTCACGAGCGTACGCTCTCTGCGCGCTCTCTCTGCTTCCAGCCGAGCAGGCCCCGCTTTTCGATCAGCCACTCTCTTTCTCTCCAGACCGTCTGATTCTCTCACTTGCGCACGCTCTCTGCGCGCTCTCTCTTTCTCGTGCGAGCCAAGAATGGGCAGCCGGCCTGAAATCAAATGGATCGATCGGTGAGGAGAGGGCGAGTGAGAGCTCCTGGCAGTTAAAGAACGTGCGAATAGCGGAGGAGCAGAGCAGTGCGGGTGAGGCTGCTTTGATCTCTGTGCCACAACTTCCCAATTCTAACAGTAATACTACCATTAACATAATATAATAAGGAAGATCAGTTTAACGCACTCGGCTCTGCAATTACAATTCATGACCGAGGTTTCAGTGGGTCAAAATCTAATGGAGTGTGTTTTATATGATACGTATGTGCATACATAAATGATTCCAAAAGCAACATTCGAATTCATTTGCAAACATTCGCAAAACATTCGCAAAACAAACCGCTAGTCACGGTGGAGTGACGACCACCCTTACAACTTTCGTGAGCCTCTAGTAGGAAGTTTGTGACGTCATATGATCCAAATTCATTGCATCAATCGATGGACCCCTTGTAAGCAGCTAGCGATTTGTACTCGAGAGGTCAGTCCCCTTATTGGCTAGGTCGACCGTTGTATAACTTGAAACTGCTGATAAACAAACTTTTAACGGTACATGCACTCGCGATATGACATGATAACTAGTGAAGAATAGCTAAGTAGATTACTCGTAGTAGAGATTCATTTCGACTAGCTAGTAACTTGCTAGGTAATGGAACTGCTTAGGAGATGAAGGGAAGAAGAGAGAAGTTCGTAACGTGTGTAGCGCGCGTCAATGAGCGACCGGCAGGCGCGTGAACGATTCGACCAAGCTATTTCGAAGGTTTCTAATTTACATACATTCGTATATAACACAACATTGTTTGGCAACACATAATCTATCAGTTTCAAAAAAGCGGGGGAATCACAGAAACTATTTCATAATTTCAAACCAGTGAATATTACTAAGTAGTATTGTTGTATAAGTTATTTGTATTTTCAATCATGACATTCTGACTAGTGAGTTTTCAATATGTATAATTTATTTTCGTAATTCACCAATGTGAAAAAAATTTCTTCGAAATTTGAGAAAAGGACATCCATTCTCTTTCGAAAAGTACGTAAGTAAAGAGAAGAGGTTTGTCTGGATCTGATTCAACAAAAGCACATGCATAAAATCTCTTTGCAGCTGACTAAAATATCAAAACAAACCTGCTCTTTCGAATCACTCTAAAATGTGTTTTGAAACATTAAAAAATATATAATGTAAGGTGACTGTGAAAGGCCAAATTTTTGTTATAATTCACTATAAATAAAATATTATAATGCATAACATTTATGTTCTATATACATAAATTCGAAAGAGCAGGTTTGTTTTGATATTTTAGTCAGCTGCAAAGAGATTTTATGCATGTGCTTTTGTTGAATCAGATCCAGACAAACCTCTTCTCTTTACTTACGTACTTTTCGAAAGAGAATTGTCCTTTCTTCCAGATAGGCATCACTTCTCCCATACGAGAGCACACTTCCTTCATAGTACGAGATGTGTGGCGTAGAGTCAAACGAGCCTGAGTGAATAATAGTACAGTACATGAGTAATAGGAATTGAATAAAAAAGACTCACTCGAATATCTAGATATCGGAAGATGTAACCATAAGCGTCATCATAGAGTTGTTCGAAAGAAGAGAGGGTCATCTAAACAAAACAAATACATACATGTGGAAAGTAGATACATGTGATGTTGAAAAAGCAACAGAAAAAGTGGAAGTGTGATCACTACTCCGTCTTTTATACGAAGGTCATTTTGCCATCAGCAAACAATTATCTGTTTATCCGTAGGCAACATTTTGAATTCACCACGAGAGAGAGGAGAGAGGTAGAGAGAGGAAGGGAGAGAGAGAGGGGAGGGATTCCATGTTGCAGACGTGTCCGTCCCTCTCTCCCTCCACCGTCGCGAGCGTCGCCCGCACTGGCTCGGAGTCGAGATCAACGTACACGAGATGCAGGTGGATATCGATTGATCGATTATCGATTTTTGTAGTTTGCAGGAGAAGCGCACTCTGTCTTCTCCTTCTGCTGAGGAGGGTCGTGAGAGTGGGAGGGAGGCTCTGTTCCAGTCTCTTCTCTTACACACGGGAGCCACTCGCTGTCACATTTCAAAATCTAAACTCTCCTATCTCTAGTACACACCAGACATCAAAATCTCCAGTTTTGAAGTTGTTTATTTTTTTGTTTACTTGTTTACTTATCATGTACAGATCAGATATGAACTCTTCTATGGGTCTAGTACACATCAGATATCGACATTTCAAGAACGTGGGCATTCCGGCTTTGCCCCTTCCCGCCTCTCCTCCCTTCAGAACGAGTGTCGACCATAGACATTCCTGGAATAGAGAGATGATTAGATAGATCGGGAGATATATATATATATATATATATATATATATATATATATATATATATATATATATATATTGCAATACGATGGTTAGTCGTATCCTTCGTCCACAGTGACAACACGGGCCAGAAGATGTTTATTGGCAGTCACAACATGCGCGTGGTGTTGCGCGCTATACACTGATGAGAGAGCGGGCCTTCGCAGCAGCCGCGCCCCTCTATTGCATCGATCGAGGTCATTACACATGGCCAGATGGGCCGTGATAAGATTGCATTAGTGCATACATAATCCGGACCATCGCATCCCACCCCTCTAACATGATCTCGCCCTCGAGATCTAAGCAATGCACAACACTTATACAATGTGACTATCCACGATACAGGTACAATGAAGCGGAGTATTCATGAACCTAACGGACTGAGCAATAGTGTACTACTGACGACGACTACAAGACAGTGTACTTACTAAATGGCTCACCGCGACCTGTCCCCGTCTACTCTCCTATCTAGGGGGACGGTGCTCGCACGGCTTCGCTCCTTGGCGATCCCTCCGGTCGGTACCAGGGGTGATGTGGCGAGGGCTCCTTGGCTCTGCTCGTCTCTGCATCAATATAGCTCGGCGGCAATGGGACTGGGGTCGTATCACTCGGAATATAGTCAAGTGTGGCAGGGAAAAGGAACTCGGCACGCGTGATGGGAACACTCACGCGGCTATTCTGGGTGGTTCAAGTCCAGAATACGGGGGGTATAGAAATAGGGAGTTGGTCAGTGGAATGAAATAATTCGAATATAGTATTGTAGACTGCAGGCCAATTTTATAGACTGCGTCCGGCGTTATACGTTGTTGTCGAGATGCTCACCCCTGATCATCCGACCAGATAGTACAACGAATAACCACAGCACAATAAGTTGTCGAGAGGCAGAAATCGACCAGGTGGGACTCACAGTGCTGCTCCGCTTGTCTCCGGAGGAGTGTAGATGGTGGCTCCGGGCGGACGGAATGCGGGTGTAGCGGTACCCGAGATCTTTTCCAAATTACAGCGACGTTGAACAGATGGAATACAGTTCAGACGACGTGAATTTAGCAGGTAGAACTTCCATGCAATACGATGGTTAGTCGTATCCTTCGTCCACAGTGACAACACGGGCCAGAAGATGTTTATTGGCAGTCACAACATGCGCGTGGTGTTGCGCGCTATACACTGATCAGAGAGCGGGCCTTCGCAGCAGCCGCGCCCCTCTATTGCATCGATCGAGGTCATTACACATGGCCAGATGGGCCGTGATAAGATTGCATTAGTGCATACATAATCCGGACCATCGCAATATATATATAAAGAGAGAGAAAGAGAGAGACAGAGACAGAGAGAGAGAGAGAGAGAGAGAGAGAGACAGAGAGAGAACCGCCCCACATTGTGCAGTCTCGCCACGGCCTCCACCCGCATGTACGCGGACCAACTACAGGGATACGGTAGGGTTACGGTAGGTTGAATTCGAGATACTGTATTCGGAATTTGCACCGTACTCTGCATGCATAGAATCTTCCCGTCCATTACAGCTGCGAGACATCGGACATCGGACAGACACGGACTCACGGACATCGTTTCCTAAAAACCTCTCGTCTCTCTCTTTTCCTATCTCCCTTTCTCTTTCTCTCCCTCCCTCCTTCTCTCTCTTTCTCTCGTTCTCTCTCTCGTTCTCTCTCTCCCCCCTCTCTCTCCTTCTCTCTCTCCGTCCCTCCCTCTCTGCCTCTCCTTCTCTCTACCTATCTCACTTTCTCTCTCTCTCTCTCTCTCTCTCTCTCTCTCTCTATCTCTCTTTCTCTCTCTCTCTCTCCCCCCATTTTGAATTTACCATACGTCAGTCAGTGACGTCAGTCATTGAAATGGCACAAGTGTGAATGCCGAGAGGCGAGAAAGGAGAAGAATTCATAGATACCGTAATCCCGCTGTCAATTTCTTTCCGGAAACTAATTTATCAAACGCGCATTTTTTTCAGTTTTATCATGTCAATTCAATTCAATTCAATTCAATTCACTGACTGACGTCACTCGGTTTTCGTTTCAAATCGCGCGCGCATTCGCCTGCTCGATCAATCAATATCGTCGGTCCTGTTTTGTGATCTCGCGACGTGCCTTTGTTGTCTTCTTTCCGTTTTTGACATTTTCGCATCATGTAAGTTTACTTTTTTGTGATCGCATATTGATGTCTACCAGTGATGAAATCATAAATCGGATATGATCGCACACATGCATCTTCTTATCAATCCCTTGACTGTGAGTGCGATGTGCCAGCGGCTCAGACGGCCCTCCTCGCTCTCCTCTCATTTTCCCGCGCGATCCCCATTTCGCAATCGACAGGGACGCGTAGCCATTCACTATCCCCACTCTCACTCTCACTGATTTTCTCCTCTTCCGCGTCCCTTTCTGTTTCGTCCATTGCTGACTCTGTTTCTCTCCAGACCATGGATCTCCATGTGAACCCTCACTCGAGCCATGCAGCCGTCTTCCAAGCACTCATTCCCCGAAAGCCAAGCGTCCGCGACTCGACCGAGAGGCGAGTATTGATTGTCTTCCCACTATGTGTCACCCACTTCCTTCTAGCCGGTCTTCCCTGTCGGCTCCCTTCCGTTGTTTTAAATCGTATGTAATATATGTATCGAATAAAACTAATTACTATCGAAACGTTTTCGTATTTACAGCATGAAAAGAAATAGTATTTAGTATCTAGTAAAAGTTTTTCAAGGAGAAATGGGCAGATCGGTGCGACGACAAAGTATCTCGTGCCGACGAGCCACGTTCTGGAAAGACGAAGAGTCTCTCTCTCTCTCACTCACTCGTTCTCTCCCTCTCTCTCCTTCTCTCTCTCTCCCCTCTCTTTCTCCCCCCTCTCTCTCTCTCACTCGAGTAGAAACGCGACCGGCAACTCATTAATGTAGTGTAGGAGCTTGGAGGGGGGAGAGAAAGATTCGTCCCAACATCGAACGGCGCGGGCCCACTTTTGGGCCTTCGCGGTTCGAGGTTGGGGGCGGGGTTTCGGCGCGCGCCGACCAATCAGCGCCCGGATCGGAAACGGCTTGGTCAGCCGGGTGAGACTTTTGGATGGACTATACTGAGTAAAGTTGTGAGTAAACATATGTCAAACTATGTATTTTTGGAAAGCGGATGCCGGATAGTATACGAAAAAATTGTTTCTGCAAAAATCAGAGGCAAAATTTTTCGGTCGAACCGGACATTCCATGTACTCTCCCCTTTGGATTTGCGGGGTACGTTTCGGGGCACAGTGCGATACGTTTTATAGTGACTCACAAAATAGTATACCGTTGGAATTCTGGTTTTGCGAGGAATCTATTGCACTAAACTAGAAAGTTCTAGCTCGAAAACTGACCGAGTTATGTACGATTTTCTAAAAGCCCAATTTTGGGCCTTTGTGGATCCAGATGTGGGCCTTGTAAGCGGTAGCACGTTGGGGGCTGGTTTGAGGTTCTAGGGGTTTTTGAATATGGAAACAAATGATCCGGGAAGTTTCAGGATGGGGAAAAAGCGGTTTGGAGAGAAGAGGGTGATATGATATGGATATATTTTTTGCAAAAATTTAGGTGTTGCGCGAGAGCCGCGCGCGAAGAAAGAAGAGCCGAAATCGAGAGCTCGAGCATGACGTGTGTGAGGTCTTTGCCATTTCTCTGTCTATGTCCGGGGCGCGCGCAGCGCGCCGGCGCCTACGATTGCATAGTGATAGTGATAAGTTGTGTTGCAGGTGATAACTAGTGATGAAACTTTGACTGTGGAGTAAGAGTGATGAGGTGAGTCGGCTGGCGTCAAGAAAAGTGTGTTATGATGGGTGGTGAGTGAGTGAGTGCTGATCGAAAATGGGGATTTGTGAAGGTCGAGTGAAGAGTGACTGTTGGTGGTGAGACAAGTGATTTCACAAGTGAGTGTGTGATCAATAACTGAGTGATTTTGGGGAGATAGGGAGTGTGATACATGGTTGGAGAGGTCTCGTCGAGGTGATTTCGATAACATGGAGTGTCAGTGTGCGTTGTATACTAATGGAGTGGTGATATCAGTGATACATGATAGAGTAATCAAAGTGATCGCAGTGAGTAATAATTGAGTGAAATGGAATGTAATACATGGATGGAGAGGTCTCATCCAGGCGGTTTCGGATAGGAATTATATAGTAACGAACTGATGCGATCAGTGAAACGTAATGAGGTGATAGGAGTGATATCAGTGAATGATAATTGAGTGATTGTGGAATGAAATGGTGTTCCATACATAGTTGAAGAGCTGTTTTCAAGGTGGTTTCGATGAGCTGGAGAGTGGATAGGTGTGTTATGCTAATGCGGAGTGGTTGGCCATGGCCACTGTCCGAGTCGATTAGTCATGGGATGCAGCGCCAGACACCAGAGACTTGATGCAGCGTCCCCTGTACAGCGCGATAGGATGTTTGACCCATGCCTTCTGAGATTTTTCAGCAGCGTGTGCAGCGTTGCGAACAGCAAACGCTGTTGCTTTTTTAGCACTTCTTCTTCCACAGTCAGAATTATGACCCCTTTTGTCGTGACTCTACTTCCGTTCCATAAGCCATAGCGCGCCCGCTATCAGTCTGTTGCGTCTGCCTTCCGAGTTACACCTGTTGCCCTCGGTAATCCACCCTCGCATCGGCTTTCTGCCACCTCCGACCCTCGAGTTCTCTCTCTTCTCCCCTCGATTCAATCCGCTGCGAGACCTACAGTCACATTGAACATCTGGCCGAGCGCGACACCCGATACCGTATCACCGCGCAACATAACACGATGACACGAAAGCCACATTGCGTAAACATCTCATTCTAACACGAAAACACATTTGAAAGCGCCTCACAGTCTCACAACATAGCAGTTCATACCCGTTCACACCACGCTTTCTCCTTCCATCCGTACTTTCCCCCCACTCGTCGCCCTTTTTTCATACGCGTTTTCGCAACACACTCTCATTCACCCCATCAGCAACATACAGTATCCGCGCACCCACTCGTACTTTTTTCTCTCACTCACACCACCCTTCTCTCATACTCGTTTTTTTCGCAACACATTCCTCCCATTCGCACCGTCATCTCTGTTTCTGGTTTCAGCAACATTCAGTATCATCGCACTGCTTCTGCCAGACAGCGGCGCGAATCAGTCGTCACCGCTCTGAACGCAGATCAGCACTGCTCGTCCAACACCAGCGAGCAGGTCCTCACCCACCTCACCCGAAAAACAGACGCCATGCACAGAAGGTTTAGCAATTCTTTGCAGGAAGTAGCTACCCGTGTGACCGCCGTCATCCCAGTGATTTCCATCTGGACGGGTTCGCGGAGAAGATCGCGCCATTCACCGGCGCCAGAAGTCAGAGGACGTGATGAACTTCCGAGCGCATACGCTCTCGTCGGAAAGCCAGGTACCTACTTTTCAACTTGGACGGAAACACGCGTGAGAAAGCGGAAGAACTAGACGACTCAAAAAGAGCAACTACGATGAGCTTTTCAAGCACTTGTCCGAATTCTTTGAGTCTCCCACTCAGCGCGCAGTAGCGGAGCAGGCCTTATCGGCATATAAACAATTTGTAGGCGAGTCAGCCACTAGCTATACGGAGAAACTGCTGAGACTCGTGCGAGCCACCACCATCACTGACGAGTTTAAGAACAAAAGGCTGTCAGTCTGCGTGTCGCATCTGCGTAGAGACATCAAGTATTACTTGCGCATACCGTACCCGTTTATTCGACTCGGCCCGTTTCGGGCCGGAAGAAGGACCAAGACTATGAATATAGTATTTTTTGATCTTGTGACTTGTATTAGTTCGAATCTGAGAGAGGAAGAGAGAAGGAGAGCGATGGGGAAAGAGAGAGGGAGGAAAATAATGAAAGAGAAATGAGAGAGAGAGAGAGAGAGAAACTCTTACAATTGCTGTATGTATACTGTTTACAATTCATCCCTCATCATTCTATGAACACGTGTTGTCGCATCCTCGCTTGAAAGGGCACAGCTGCCATACCATCTTTCTCCAATCAATTCCATCGCATACTCTTGTTGTCCTTTCTTTCTCTTTTCATTCCCATGCTTTCTTTTCTCTTTCCATTCCCATACTTTCGTACTTTTATCACATTCAACCACACAGTTTCCTTATATCGTGATTACAAATGTATTTCTTTGCAGCCTATATTTCTCATCACTGCCTAAATCAATATATTTCACCGATATCTATCGGAAAAAAATGAAAGGTAAGTATTAAAGGCACAGGGGCGTTTAGCGTTACCAAGGTTGATCGAAATTCACTTATGAGAACTTGGCAAAACTGATTGCACGTAGCGGGAATCGAACCGGCGTAGCCTGGTCCGTGAACCGTGAGCGTTACCACAACACTACAACGACATGTACTGTCGAACTCATATCGACGAGATGCGCACAGAGATCAACTTTTGGATAAGCATTTTGGCGCGAAAATCGAATTCGCCTTACCAAGCTTCGCACGTGCAAATGTTGGTAAGCGTGTAGGTAACGCGGAAACGCCGTTCTTTCGCGTTTTCTTTGATTGTTTCGTGTTTATATGGATCAAGCAATGTTCAAAAGTCAAAACTAAGCGCCACTGTGCCTTTAAAAACGGAATAACAAATCAACGTAAAGATTTCGCATATGAAAAGATTGAGAAAGGGAGAGATAGACCGAGAGACGGAGAGACAGAGAGGTATGGGACAAAAATAAACTTATTCTGTCGGATATAGTACTTTATCCTGTCGGATAAAGTGGCCAAATTATTTTAACAATTAGGATAAAGTGGTCAAACTCAAACTTCATATTACACAATCGGGTAAAGTAATAAAATTAATGCGCGCATAAAGTTTATACAAATGAAAACTTTTTTGATTGCAGAAGATGGACATCCTGAACCTTTCGAAACTTCTCGGAATGTGTGTGATCGATGGCTGTGAGAAGACCATCAGACTCCGCACAAGAACGGGTGGAATCGAGATATGGATCAAGAAGATCGACAAGCGTTGTCTTGAGCTGATGGAGGACATCGCAGTTCACACCGGTAGTTCCAACTTCATCCAACGTCGAGCTGCCATCCTTCACGTCCTTCACTCAACAAGAAAGAGTGTAGTAACACATATGCTATGGTGGTCTAAATAGCGTGTAAAATATGGATCGAATAAAACAATTCACATATTCTATCGAAACGTTTCCGTATGTGTACAACATATGTAGAAAGGATTAATAGTATCTCGTGACGACGAGCCACGTTCTAAAAAAAAACGACGTCTGCCTCTGCCCCTCTCTCGCTCACACACTCTCTCTCTCTCTCTCTCTCTCTCTCTCTCTCTCTTTCTCTCTCTCTCTCTCTTTCTCCTTCTCTCTCCTTCTCTCTCTCTTTCTCTCTCTCTCTCTCTCTCACACACAGTCTCGCCACGCCCACTTCTCGCATTTACGCACCCGGACAACCTAGATAGGGTTACGGTAGGTTGATTTCGGGACACTGTGTTCGGAATTTGCACCGTACATCTTGATGCATACAGAGAATCTTCCCGTTCATTACATCTGCGAGAAGCATCAACGGAAGTCGTTTCCATGTCTCTAGTCTCTCTGTCGCTCTCGTTCTCTCTCTCTCTCTCTCTCTCCCTTTTCTCCTCCCCCCCTCTCTCTCTCTCTCTCTCTCCACTCACCGTGATTTCGTTCCAGATACCCGAATCTCTAATCTGCCGCTTCTCCAGTTCCTTCTGGAACTCGAGAGCCTAAAGTACAGTAATCCTTGCATTGTATTACGGTAGATACAGTAATCACTATCAAAGTATCTTCAAGTTGCGGTCAGTCTCTTCGAAACACTCCCGAATGCCCCCGAAACACTTCGGAATTACCTTTCGAATCGCCCCCAGAACACTCCCGAATTGCCTTCGGAATACTCCCGAACTTTCCCGAACACTTCGGAATTCGGAATGCTTTGCTATCCCTTCGAAACACTTCGAAATGGGTTCCGAAGAGACTGACCGCACCTTCAACACCTCCGGCTCCTCGTATTAGCCCTTCAGCAGATAGACGTGATCCCGGTACTTGATCTGAGGGAATATCTCTCTCTCTCTCTCTCTCTCTCTCTCTCTCTCTCTTCCCCTCTCTATTACTTCAGTGCCATCGCAATAAACATCGTCTCTTGCGGTGCAAACCCATGTCCCAACAAAGTAGTTTCTGGAAGCATACAGTAAGTAAGACTAGGCATAATTCAATGTACAGTAACCCAATTTCAAAGTACCGTACCCCAGAAGAACTTCTTCTCCGGTGGTTTTCCGGCGCATGCGATGAGAGTGACGAGAGAGTCACCCTCGCCGTGGATTGGCCCCGCCATGTTCATCGACGCCTACGCAACCAATCGATACTCGATCGATATTCGATCGATATCGAAACCTTGAGATCGAGCACTGTCGGCGCGCGACGGAGCTGGCGGCTGTCGCTGCAGGCAGTTGCTGACTGCAGTGGAGGAGTGACGGAGACGGTCTCTTGTGGTGGAAGGAGCAGAAATGACACAAACACCGATCTTGTATTCAATACAACCACTTCTCATCGCAGAGCCTTTTTTCGGCAATGAACTCAGCGTCAGTGCGAACATCGGAACTGCTCAACAGAGTCTGAGTGGGTGAATGGATGATCTCATTCTCTCCCTCTCTCTAATTATTTTTTTTCTTTCCTTCTCTCTTTCTCCAAGATACTTCTATGTTTGCACGCTCTACTGCCAAGGGCTGTCCCAGACTGTCAAGAGGAAATGCTACCATATGGATAAACTATTATTTATTATTATTAACGTGAACGAAAAACAACGTTTCCAACAGATCATTCACAAAAAACACGAGGGTAACGTAAATAAAACATTAACAATATGCATGTGGAAAAGATCAAATGAGTCAGATAACATCAATGTCGAACACGAATGCATTCTTATTCCATTTGGGAAAGGTGTACCTTGTGAGGGCGGAAGTCTCCTTATCGCTCTCTACGAGCTGAGCTCCGATCTTAGAGAGGGGACGAGGATGGGTGAGGGAGACGCGGTCGTACTTGCCATCCGAAACCCTCCACAGGCCCACACGCTCCTCGTGCGACACGTATCCACACAGACGCCACCACTCGTCCAGACAACTCCTACAAACGGACCATAAAATGAACCGCTCACACAAAGATTGTATTCACGCACTTGTAGATGATGAGGCCGCCATAAGCGTCTCCCGCGTGCCACTCGAGAGACTTGTCGTCCGATAGCACGATCCTACTCGCACAGAGAACAGGGGAAGCGAAGAACTTCATCTTCTGACTCCCACTCTACAAACAAATACTATACATTGGTTCTCGATATATCTACACGCATACCTTCTTGGCGATGTGTGCTCGACGGGTGACGAAAGCGTCTCGCTCATCGACAGCGAGCCGCAGCTGCCCCTCTATCGTCAACTTGTAGGTTGTGCGCACGACTTTCTGTGTCAGCTGAAACGAGAATGATCTTCAATAAATGTGCGCACGTAAATAGTTTTTTTGTGTTATTTTAATGCAACAAAGCGCATGCATTATTCGTCGTAAAACAACGCCAAGCTGCTCAATGCGCATGAATACATTTTACAACTTTTATATCTCTTTGTCATACATATTTTCACAGTTCGCAGATTTATGTTGTTTTCGAAGAAAAATGTTCTTTTGTTGCATTAGGAGGAACACACAAAAACACTATTTACTTGAGTGCTTTCACTAAAGATAATGAATGCACTTTTGTTGGATTTCATAGAAATTTTCATAACTTATACGTTTCCAATCTGCGAGACACTGTCTACGCATTCTAAGGACTGTGCACAGTGAGGCTGAGGCAAAAGTACCGACTGGCCCACGGTACAGCGCGCGTTCACTGATTTGCGCGACGGCAGACGCACGCGACGCACACGCAACGCATCTCCCATGTTAAAGAAAATTAAGCTCATCAGCATTGTGGCTAGCGAGCGCTGTCAGTGATCTGTTCATCGCAGGTTTGATTCCTTTCGCTGCAACTGGTCGTATGCCATGTCGCCAACCGCGACGCGGAGCTCATGCGTATCGTGCGTGTTCACCGGTCAGTGAACAAATGAGTGACACTACGGCCGGGCCATGAGGCCAGACCCGGCAGCGGGTAGAACATGTAGAGGCCACCCCACTATCCGAAAACAATTCAGTTGCGATTTGTAGCGCGTCGCCAGGAAGAAGCGGGCCGCTGCGCACCCGCTCTAATCGACGTCTCTACTCTCCCTGACACTCGCCTCGTTGTAGATGTATTCGCCCTCAACTCTCCGCGGCACAATGCACTCCTCCACAACGAATCCATAGCCGAACGGCTTTCCAGTCTCGACGATCTTGGTAAGATTGGAGGACATGGAGAAACTGAAAATACTTGATTTGTCTCCACTTTCGAGGCACTGCTCACTGTTGTCCGTATTTGGAGGAGGTGATTCCGGCGTAGTGGAAGTAGTCGCCCTTCATCCGCTTGATGTACGCCTTTTCGTCCACAGTCGGTCGCATACACGTCAAAAGGCTCATCTGAAAGAAATTGAATACACAACAGTTTTTTCAGTCAATACTCTCATTACGAATATGTTCTCGATTCGGTAACATCTTACATATAGTATATTATAACTTATTGAATAAAGTTTGTTTACTTTTAACCTAACAAGATGTAAGATCATATTTACCCAAAACGGGCCGAACCAAGCACATGATTACGGTAGCCAGAGTGGATTCCTCCACACCAACCATGTGTCATACTCCATATCAGCGCACGATCACTCAATCACCGTTCACTGATATCACTTTGGTCACTTACCGTATCACTTGTATGTTCACCATCAGTCACTCTTCACTCAACTCTTATCGAAAAGCAAATGCTTCACAATGTACAGTCCAGGGAATATGTAGTTCCGCCACACTCCGCTCGGCCGTCTCACATTTGAAAATCGCGCGAAAGTTTGAATGTGAATTTATTCGCGTGCTCTCGCATGGCTATCGATTTTTGCCCCCTCGTAGTCTGTTCACTCTGCGCTCTCTACTGGCGGCAACTGATTTGCCCACCCGCTCCGTAAAACTCTGGTATCGTATGCAGCCAATAAGGCGATTTTTACCGCACTACAAAAGTTACACTACGGTTTGTCCGATAAGTTCGCGCGCGTGCGAGCCGAGGCGGGCTCGGATAATGCCCACTGTACTGTTATGGTTGCCATACGGTATGAACATATGGTCATCGGTCGTGACCCATCTTCAGCGCCTTTTAAAAGATGTCACAAACCCGGCGCGAATTTGCCGCGGCCGCCCAGTATAAGAGGAAGCGCGACAGCCTGTCCAAGACGTTCGAGTGTCGCTTTTCACACACGCCTGCATTTTGCAGTATGCCAGTGTGTGTAACCTTGTAACATTACAAGATGTAAGTTACTTTTACTAAAGAAAACTACTTTTGAAACGTATGTGTTCATATTGAACACATTTCACTATAAAACATCTCCCTATCATGAGACCACTGGGGTGCGCTTTTCGATCAGCCTGGCGCGTCCTTACCGTTTCTGGACGCTAAAGCTACCATAAAAATTTCGATCTTTACGGTAAGCGCGGATTGTTCGGAAACGGTTGCGCTATTGCGCACATACGATACCAGAAATTTAAGGAGTATGTGATCGTGTACCTGTACCTCACCATGCCGTCGTTCTCTCCATCCTCGTCATTCAAATCCGGGTTGGATAGGGCAGCTCCGGCGGCCGGGTTGCCAGCAGGGACGGGCGCATCGACAGCAGTCAGGTCAGCGTCACCCGTAGACGACTGAACACGAAACGGTGTGATCCGAACACAAACGCTCTCTATGAATGGGAATACAAAAGACCGATTAGTGTACCTGTACCTTCCATACTTCCATTGGGCGCAAAAACTTTCCTAAGAGTGATTTTGTTTTGTAAGTGACATGATCACGTTCGTTTCCGAAACACATGTGTTTTGATTTGACTTTGGCCCATACATCTCAGTCTCAGACAGGGCCCCTTATCCATTAGGCAGTCTTAGAGCACCTTTTTTTCGTCACAAGACAGAAGTGGCGATTGTGCGGCAGTCTTAGAGCACCGGTGGCTGGGCAGTGGCGGTTTTAGGCAAAGGGGCGGGGCTTATGACGTCACTGCCATATGAATGAGTGTTCGACAGATAATAGAGTTCCAGGAAAATTTTGAATTTCGTCCATCCACCACCCGCTGCCGCTGATGAACCACGTCGGTGTGGGTCGGAGGAAGAGAAGAATACGCAGATGTGAACACGACGACAATCACTAGTGATGAGTGATGAATGCGATGACGTTGACGATGGGCGTAGGAGACGACGATGTGGAGGACGAGGAAGAAGAGGAAGACAGTAAAATCGAAGTCGATTGATCAACCTAACGAGATCTTCGTCGTAAGATCTTACTGCAAGTCGTTCTATGTCGACCACTCATCACTGTAACGTCACAATTGCGTCACAAGCCCCGCCCTCTTCCCTAAAACCGCCACTCCCCCGCCACCTATGCTCTAAAACCGCCGCAAAACCGCCACCTCTTGATTGGGTATACATTGAGTACACACTAACCTCGGTCTCTCCTAACCTCGGTCTCTCCATCTCGCTCCTCGGCCGCTTGGTAGGCGGCGAGCCGTCCGCGCTCGCAACCAGGTTCTGCAACAATCAGTAACGAAAGTACGAAAGAAATATGTGTGAACATTTCTCTACGTCAACGTGAACAATCACAATAAAACATGTTCAACAATAAGAACAACAATACAACATGCGAGTGTACAGGTGGCTCACCTCACTGTGGCCTTGCGGCGGAGCAGCCATCGCAGGCTGGACAGCAGCTGCCGGCTGCGACCCGACACCATCCACGTTGACCTGAAAAGATTGATTAATTGATACGGCTTCTTCACAACACGTATATAATAATGTTAAAGAGATGACACGGCGGATTATTCGCGGAACAGCCAGTGAAGAGAAAGTCTCAGGGGCGGGCGCCGCAACGCGTCCCATTTCGCGCCTCTTTTCGCAGTCCGATCTACCACTTTTCTGTCTGACTCTAACGCGCGCACTACGTCAAAGAAAAATCGATGTGTCAGAGACGGCCACAGTGGGTAGATCAAATTGGACGCGATGCGTATGCCCGCCCCTGAGAAATTCTGTTCCGAAATAGCCGCCTTTCGGACAGCCGTGGATGATAATACGAAACAACAAAACGAATCTCAATAGGTTTTCGGATCTCGATTGTTGAATTTTACAGGATGCCGTTGTTGACATCTCAAATATTATTGACCACAGTCATGCTATGAATGTAGGGACGGGCGCGTGGGGGGATTATACTGGGTGGCTGGCGACATGCCTCCCCAATGGGGATTGCGTAACGCGAGGGGTCACCCGAGAGAGTGATAGTAGCGCGCGCGGGCAATGCCGCGAGACACTCGCTATTATCAACTATTACATTGTTTGTATCCCTCAGGCATAAGAAAATGAGCATTGCCTTAGACAGACAATTTAATTGTCTTCTCGTACATACCACATATAATTAGCATTCCATTCTCCGAGAGATCGCTATTGTCTCTCAAAGAGAGTGCACTCATTTTTGAAGAACACGTTTTTTGTTGTTTTTGAACATTGTATTTTGTTTGGCGGTCTCTGTTCCAACGAATCCTAGTGGAGAAATGAATTGCCTTTCTAACTGTACCTTCCATTTGTTGTTTCAAAAATCCCCAAAATTCCCATTTCACTTTTTGTAGACAAGTTCACTACTGACGACCATCATTTCTCTCTTCTTTTGTCATTTTCCTTTCTTCATATCTGCGTGGCGGCCAGGTCGTCTTTTAATTAACGTTTCCATATGTGTATTCTTTTCAAACAAATAACACACTTCCATGTTTTCTCTACCCTATACTTCTCAAGACTACTTTTTGTCATGCGCGCATCACACTCCACCCACCACATACGCATATGATTATCGCTTGATATCGATCGAATATCGATTTGGCCGTCTCTGTTCCATTTCATTCTTATAATTCACATCATCTCTTATAAAACCATATAATTCTTATTCCCGCTAATTCAACCCTATACTTCCCAAGACTACTTTTTGTCATGCGCGCATCACACTCCACCCACCACATACGCATATGATTATCGCTTGATATCGATCGAATATCGATTTGGCCGTCTCTGTTCCATTTCATTCTTATAATTCACATCATCTCTTATAAAACCATATAATTCTTATTCCCGCTAATTCAACCCTATACTTCCCAAGACTACTTTTTGTCATGCGCGCATCACACTCCACCCACCACATACGCATAAGATTATCGCTTGATATCGATCGAATATCGATTTGGCCGTCTCTGTTCCATTTCATTCTTATAATTCACATCATCTCTTATAAAACCATATAATTCTTATTCCCGCTAATTCAACCCTATACTTCCCAAGACTACTTTTCGTCATGCGCGCATCACACTCCACCCACCACATACGCATATGATTATCGCTTGATATCGATCGAATATCGATTTGGCCGTCTCTGTTCCATTTCATTCTTATAGTTCAAAGCATCTCTTATAAAACCAAATAATCCTTATCTCCGCTATTTCAACCCTATACTTCCCAAGACTACTTTTGTAATGCGCGCATCACACTCCACCCACCACATACGCATATGAATATCGCTTGATATCGACCGAATATCGATTAGTTTTAACAATAACACTGTTTAGAATGGATGAAGAAGAAGAAATTTGTTATCTACTTCACCTTCCCTGCACCCGATTCGCAGACTATCGAGGCGACTGCCGATTTCAGCTGCGTGCGTTCTCTCTCTCTCTCTCTCTCTCGCTTCTCTCCCTCTCCCTCTCCCTCTCTCTCTCCCTCTCTCCCCCCTTTCTCCCCCCTCTCTCTCACCGATACATCTCTGTTCGAACTGGCGACCGCACAATGCTCAGCGTCGCTGATGACCCATCTGAGAGGAGACATCATATCCACCACAGCTGGGAATGGAGTGAACACTGTGCCAGATGATCTGAAATGACGTCATCAGAAAGAGAAAGAGAGAGAGAGAGAGAGAGAGAGAGAGAGAGAGAGAGAGAACTGACTGGAACCTATCCACCAGTTGCTGTCTGTTGTCTTTGGATAGTCCGAGTGTCGTCTGGAGGAAGGATGTCTTCTCATAAGTGTGAAGTCCACTGGGATGCAGGTGCTCCTTCGCATAATACTGAGAACACATTTGATATTCAAATTTTAATTTTTCTAATGATGAAGTGAGATATTGTGAAGGGTTGAAGAGAGATGAATAGATAGAGAGAGAGGCGAGAGAGAGAGAGAGAGAGAGAGAGAGAGAGAGGAAGAGAGAGAGAGAGGAAGAGAGAGAGAGGAAGAGAGAGAGAGAGAGAGAAATGGGAAGGAACCTGAACAGTGGCCATGAGCTTTCCATCGAGTGTTGGATCGGCTTTCATCTGAGCAGGGTCGACGTGCGCGCGGATCTACAATCATCAATCAATGAACATGCTCATAAAGGTAACCTCGGTTCAAGTGACTATGATATGCTCTACGAATATGATATACTCTACGAAAATCGAAAGAAAACTATGGTACAATGTCCCAGTGAGTATCCGAAAACATCTCACCTCTATTTTCACAACTATGCGCCCGTGGGTGGCGCACCCCGAAATTCATGTTCGGTACCCGTCCGGACGAGACTCACCTCGGTCCGGTCAAGCGCCCGGGGCGGGAGTCGAATCCGTGACCCATCGAATATAGGGAACAGCGGTAACCACTACACTACGCTGCTCATTTTACAAAACATTTTAATATTTGGCCATAATATCGTGAGCATAGAATGTGAAACCGTACGTGTTTCCTGAGTGCAGGATATGTGCCGGCACAGAGTAGACACAGCTCTCCACCCTCCTTCCGATGACCACCCGATGAGAAGAAAGGACGAAGGGTCGACGGAATCACATCTGCAACAAGCCACCACTACAACACGGCGCAGTGAAACGTACATGGAGTGAGGTCGGAGAAGTGCATCCCGCATTTCTCCCTCTTTCCACCGCCAGACGGCTTCTTCTTGTGGTCGATGATCGGTCGAGAGGGCATCCTGAAAACATCAAATGCACAATCAAAACGGAGTAAGGAAGGAAAAGAGAGAGGCTATGTGTAAGTGATGAGGAGAGCATTTGATTTCGCAATGCGCGGACGCTATGTGGTTGGCAATCACACTACTCACTGTTCATATATCAGCCCATACCGCGGGCGTTATAAAGTATACTTGTAAGCGGCAGTGAGTCTAACCAGATATTCTTTTAAAGTGGGTAGCACACGAATTCGACGCTTTTTACAAGGACCGAAGACAAACATAGTTTTATTATTCAAAAACTGTTTCGATGCGTCGAATGCATGTCACATTTGCATTTGTGAGAAAAGTTTGATCGGCAAATTTTTTTATGATATCTATTCGAATACAAATATATACAACTATACATATGAATGAATGCATATGAAATATATGGGGTTCTCATATGCGGACATCTAATAGCGAGCTCTCTTGACTCGGTTGGAGTTGGAAGAAGTGTCGTTGTTACCACAGCGCTTTCTCTTGTTCCCTTCCTTTTTCTGGTGCTTCCCTTCCTCCTCACTCTGCTTCTGCCACTGAAAAGGTGTCAAATTAGGGAATCCTAAGTTGTTATCGCATACCTGGTTCCAGTACTTAATGGGAGTGACCTTCGTGAGATTCTCGAAGCAATTGAGCCACGCCTGGAAATCGAAGTAGGATTGCTGCGTTCATCATTTTCCCTGCATCTCTCTCTCTTTCCCTCTCTCTCTCTCTCTTTTTCTCTCTCTCGCTCCGCTCTGTCTCCTTCTTCCCCCCTCTCTCTCTCACCTTCGGTTCTCCATCGGTGATCTCTAAGTGAATCTTTTGCTTGATGGAGACGTTGAGGACTGGAAAGTGCAATTATCGATTGGACAGTTTCAACTCCAAATGTTCTCTCACACTGTGCCGCATTCATATTTCCGAACGTGACATTTCGGATACGCGGGAACGAAGCGAGAAGATACAACATCTCCTCGTAGATGTTACCGTATCCTGGAGCCACGCTGCCTGCCTGAAACAGGCACATTACTGGGTACTGTATACTGTACTCAACTCACATAGTACTTGTTGGTGCTCCACTGAAAGGTGAAGTGAGTGATACTATTTCCATAAAGATGAAAGATGCCATGTACGCATCGGAATAGAAAGAAATATCACTATAATATTGAATAATATGACTGTCTGTTCCGTAACGAAAAGAAAATTTTCAGGGAATGATACACTCACCAATGTCTCTTTCAACAGTGGGTGAATGAAAGAAGCGCTCCCTCTTTCCGGCAAAGGTTACGGTAGGCATACGGTACTGATAACAGAAAGAAACCACTAAGCCAGGTAAAACGTAATCATTACCTTGGATTCGTCTCCAGTGATGATAAGGGAGAAGCATTGTCCTTTCTTCCAGATAGGCATCACTTCTCCCATACGAGAGCACACTTCATTCATAGTTCGAGATGTGTGACGTAGAGTCAAACGTGCCTGAGCGAATAATAATACAGTACATGAGTAATGAATCGAATTGAGTGAAATGACTCACTCGAACATCTAGATACCGGAAGATGTAACCATAAGCGTCGTCATATAGTTGTTCGAAAGAAGAGAGGGTCATCCAAAATAACAAATGTAATTACATGGGATGTTGAAATAGCAACAGAAGTGGTTGAAGTGTGATCACTACTCCCTCTTTTATACGGAGGTCACTTTCCCATCGGCAAGCAATTATCTGTTTATCCGTAGGCAACATTTTGAATTCAATATATGTGAGAACTGACAAGATAGAACTGAAAAAATGTACGTTTGATAAATCCGAGTTGCCGGAAAGAAATTGACAGCGGGATTACGGTATTTATGAATTCTTCTCTTTACTCGCCTCTCGGCGTTCACACTTGTGCCACTTCAATCTTCGCTAATTGGAACATTAGCTCTGTTTTCCTCCCAGTATTGCAGTTTGTTTCTGAAGTTTGTAGTCTAACATTCACTGACTGACGTCACTCGGTGATCGCTTCAAATTGCGCGCGTATTCGCCTGCCCGATCAATCGATATCGTCGGTCCTGTCTTGTGATCTCGCGAAGTGCCTTTGTTGTCTTCTTTCCGTTTTTGACATTTTCGCATCATGTAAATTTACTTTTTTTTGTGATTGCATATTGATGTCTACCAGTGATCAAATCATTAATCGGATATGACCGCACACACGCATCTTCTTATCAATCCCTTGACTATGAGTGTGATGTGCCAGCGGCTCAGACGGCCCTCCTCGCTCTCCTCTCATTTTCCCGCGCGATCCCCATTTCGCAATCGACAGGGACGCGTAGCCACTCACTATCCCCTCTCTCACTCTCACTGATTTCCTCCTCTTCCGCGTCCCTTTCTGTTTCGTCCATTGCTGACTCTGTTTCTCTCCAGACCATGGATCTCCATGTGAACCCTCACTCGAGCCACGCAGCCGTCTTCCAAGCACTCATGCATTCCCTGAAAGCAAAGCGTCCGCGATTCGACCGAGAGGCGAGTATTGATTGTGTTCCCACTATGTGCTACCCACTTCCTTCTAGCCGGTCTTCCCTGTCGGCTCTCTTCCACCGCCCGCCGTCCGCCTCCTTCTCTCATACCTCAACATCCAGGTATGTCATCTCTACACTCTCCCTTCTCATTCTCCCATCTACTAGGATCGCCGCTCGCTCTCTCTTGTCTCCCAAGAGGCCAGGCGATGCGTCACCATTCACAAGGTCACTTTCTGACGTGGGCAGACTGTGAAACTTCTTAGCAATTGCCATAGAAATGCATTCGAAACAGATTGTGTATCGAAGACATTTTAAACGGCTTGTTTCGAAAAGATTGACCACATCTTTAGTTCTTTAGAGCCACGCTCCACAGCAATAACCACCTTTCAGGATGTGCCCATTCTCGCTGCCAACACTCTGGGGATTCTGCTGAGCGCAGATAAGGGAAGGTACTATGGACCACATCCGGGACAGCTGGTTAGAGAGAGAGAGAGAGAGAGATCAGAGAGAGAAAAGGAGAGAGAGAGGGAGAGAGAGAGGGGGGGGGGGGAGAGAGTCAAACGGGAGGAGAGAGCAGTAGGTGTAGTGTCTATGAGATAACTTGTTTGCGTTGCGTGAATAGTAGAAAGTATCGAGGATGAGAGAGAGATGCGATCGATGGTTATCGATTGATTTCAGGCGGTGGATTTCGGTGGCCACGTAGTGAAGGTGCCTCTGGGATGGGATGAGAGGACCCAGCCCATCTACCCTCCACGCTTCGGTCAGTACTTGTTCCATCCATTCGGATATTGATGATTAACTAGCTAATAAATCACAAAAGAGTCGGAATGTACATCTAGAAGCAAGCAACACATTATTATGCTCACGATACGATTGAATGATCTGAGATAGCCCGAGGGGGGGGGGGGGGGAGATGGTGTTGCCACAAAGAATATGTGTATCCCTCGATATGATGTGGTTGTGTTGAGATGCTGCGTTGGACCGCGTCTTCTCCCGTCACTCCACCCAGATCAACAGTGTGCTCATCGATGGAGCCTACGAAGCGAACAGGAACCATGAAAGTCTATCTAACACCATCTTTTCTATCCGAGTGTTTGGTCTCATCTATATTCCACTTGGGAGAAGTGGTTGAAGTGGGAGTGTTGGGATGTGTGATTGTTCAGAAGGTGAACTGCGTTCTTCCGTCGTTGGTCCACCGTCTCGCATCCCTTCCGAATCTACAGCAAATCATACTCATCAACGCGCGATTCCTGCCCATCAAACAGTGTAGGTATCTTCTCGCTTCACTCTTCCATTCGTATTATCATTGATAACTGCATGATAACTGTGAGTGGGAGGAGGATGAGAAGACAATTGATGAAACTAATCTATTGAACAGATTGCTGTGGTTTCATTATATCGTTCCATTCTAGACGCCGGTGTCTCTCTGCCTCAGTCGATTTGTGTGGTTCTTTCCGAATGGAAACCCAACAAAGTCAACCCTATTCTCGTGAGTATCACAATAGTTTTGTCTGTTTCATGAGTGTCGATATTAATTGATTCGCATGAATATTGATTGGCCATTACCAGAATTGCAAATCAAAGATATAGTAATTCGCCGTGTGCATTTCAGCTCTGGGTAAACCAAGTGATTCTGAATGCGAGAGAAGTGGACGCGAGAGGATGAGTGGAGAGATGGAGAGGGAGAAGAGAGAGGGGAGAGAAGGAGAAGAGAGAGAAGGAGAGAAAGAGAGAGAAGGAGGAGAGAGAGGGAGAAAAAAACAGAGAAGGGAGAGATGTCTGATCTGTCTATGTCTAGATGGACACGAGCCAGGCGCTGACTCGCAAGAAGCGTTTCCCGCTCTTCCACGCTCGTTTCGATATGGCCCAAGACGGGTCAGTCAAGGCATTTCGTATTTTGTATTTGTGTTCATTTAATTTTTCCTTCTTTTTTCTTCCAGCCTCGATCGACTGATGCGTACTGCCCCTATGTGCGAGAGACTCCATCTGTCCATCGATACAGGTAGGGAAAGAAAGAGAGAGGGAGTAGGGAGGGAGAGAGAGAGAGCAAGATAGAGAGAGAGGGATAAAGAAAGAGAGAAAGAAAGAGAGAGAGAAAAAGAGAGAGGGACCAAGAAAGAAAGAGAGAGTAGGGGGAGAGAGAGAGAACGCTACTTCTTTCAGACCACGAGTTCACGTACCGCTCCGATGGCAGTGGAATGTTGGATTCTGACAAACGAGCCATCCACAATTCCCTCCAATCCATCAAGCAAATCGACAATATGGGGCAATATAACAATCGTACATTATTGATTTATTGATTGATTCTATTGGCAAGGTTGTTTTATCTGAATTGAATGTTTTTTTTTCGAAAGGTGATGTTGATTTCACTGGTTCCAGGTGGTCTCTCTGTCTGTCTACAATGTTGTGTGTTCGCGTGAATCCGATGCTGCGTTCCATAGACAGTGGATCAAGGGTGAAGAGAGAGAGGGGGAGGGAGAGAGAGAGAAAGAGAGAGAGAGAGAGAGAGAGAGAGAGAGAATGCGACCATGTTGCAGACGTGTCCGTCTCTCTCTCCCTCCACCGTCGTGAGCGTCGCCCTCACTGGCTCGGAGTCGAGATCAACGGACACAAGATGCAGGTAGATATCGATTAATCGATTATCGATTTCTGCTGTTTGCAGGAGGAGCGCGCTCTGTGTTCCCCTGGTGCGGAGGAGGGTCGTGAGAGTGGGAGGGAAGGTCGTTTCCAGTCTCTTCTCTCACACACGGGAGCCACTCGCTGTCACAATGCTGCCCTCTCCAGGCGTGTCTTCTACATGCATTCATTCCACCGTACACCCATCCACTCAACACGTATTCCATTCACTCTACACATTCTTTTATTTCACTGTTTACAGTAGAATTGTCTGCCATTTTCTCAATTATGTCTTACATTTTCGTTTATTTTTTCATGTCTTTTTTCATTTACGATTTTGTTCAAATTGTTGTTGAATGTTATCATATTACAATTATAAACTGTTATTGTTACCTAAATGATGTTATCCTTTTGTGTAGGATATGATATGATAATAGTCCGTACTCTAACTACACTGTACTCTAACTACACTATCCTACCGTACCATCATTCGTACGTACACGGAATAACTCATCGGTGTAATTTCGACTAGTGGTATGTCTACAATGTTGTGCTCGCGTGAATCTGATGTTTCGTTCCATAGACAGTCGATCAAGGGTGAGGCTGAGAAGAGAGGAGGGGGGGGGGGTAGGGAAAGGAACAGAGAGTAATCTCCTAGATGCAATCCAATAAGCGGTTCGTTTGAAGTATAGCAGTATCACATTTATACTGCAAGCAATATCTGTTCTTGGGATAGTAATAACAGCAGATGTCTATTGCCTTTGACAGCTGACCTAAAAAGGATGAGGATAAAGATGATCGTGTAATATGTGCTATTCATTCCGACCTACACTCGCCGTTACTTATTATATGTATGAGATAATCTATTTAATCAAGGTGAGACCCATTTTTCGATAATTTCCACATTTCATCTCCCTACACCCCTCCCCCTTTCATCTCTCTCTCATAGTCGAAATAAACCGTTGACCAAAAATCGTGATAAGACGTTTTTTTTGAATTGTAAAAAGTAGAGAGACGTCGTTCTCTCCGCCTGAAGGAGAAAGGGAGTGGCAGTCACTAGAGAAAGTGACTCACTCAGAAGTAACCTACCGTAACTAGCATTCTTAGATTAGTCCACATTGTATAACCTAATACCGTAGCCAACACAGAAATAGCAACGCGAGATGATGAGCGGAGGAGGCTTATGATATATCATGAAACCGGCGGGACGGACGAGCAGATAGATATATAAAAAGAGAGGGCGAGCTAGCAGAGGCGCTGCTGTAGCGAGATACGTCAATATGGATGACTTGGATGTGACCCTGGACTACGACGAAGGGTCGGAGTCCAAATCTGAGCCGGCCCCCCATTCTGAGGGATCTATTCCACCGTCGAGCAGGTCTAGCACACCTGACTCCCAAGTTACTGTGCTGAAATGGGGCGAAAATTGTGAATCGACCTTCCGACTTCTGAGGAGGATTCGGGAGCTAGAAGAGGAAATGCACAGTGAGTCCGTTGAAACCTAAGGGAGGAGAGATAGCGAGTATTGCCGAGAGCGAGCAGAGCATTGTAAGCACTGAGAACAATGGGAAGTTTGATTAGGGCAGCATGGTCACTTTGTTACGGAAGATATCAGAAGAGAGTAGGTGCGGAGGAAGTTGAGCAGATAATACAACAGGAAAGGAGAGATACGATTGTAGGTGATACCGCTGCGAAGGAGGAGCCGCAGAAAGAGGCTCAGGAGGAGCAGGATGAGAAGAAAGAGGCGTGCGAGGACAACAGGTGGTCCGTCGTCGTGGCCAGCCTCAGGAGGGAACACAGGACTCGCGGTCCCCACACGCCTCTTGGCCATGCTGACGTTGATGTGGTCAGTCACCAGCATCGATTACATATTGTTCTGTTGATTTGTTTGTATTGTCGTAAAATTGTTTTTGTCGTATTACTCTTGTACTAGTAGATTGTGATTGTTCGTATGTTTTTTTTGCCGCATCGAGGCGATGCTTTGTAGGAAAGAGAGATATAGCATAGCCATGTTTTTATGTGATATGTGTTATCAGTCGTGTTTAAGAGAGACGCGGTTCCAACAGATAAAGGAGTTGCGCTCATGTGTCCTTGATGTGTTGGGGGCAACTCGCGGTTGGTTTGATGGTAGTGGCTAGATCGGTTTCTCAGTAAGTATCGGCCGACTTTCCGGCGTCTCATCATCATGTACCCACGCACACGATAAGTACCTACCGTATACTTACCTACCGTATAATAGTACTGATTACAGTAACCACTGTTTCTTTTTATCGTGCACTTTTAAGCGGGTGTAACGGACGCTCACAGCAGCAACCTTTTGCACACTGTTGTCACAACATAAACCTAGTCATATCAAACAGGGAAGTGTCACGAGTATGCTGTGGCCGCCCATCTTTCTGTATTCACCGACACCCACTACAACAAGGCGTACCGAGCCGAGACTACGATCATATGCGGAGAGAGGTGAAGGAGAGAGAGAGAGAGAGAGAGAGAGAGAGAGAGAGAGAGAGAGATCCTTCAGAAGTTATCCGTTTTTTTTGCGTCTGGAAATCCTTTGTACTATCGATATCCAATTTCAACTTCCCAAATTCATCTCTCTCGTCCGCACCACAAATATCATTAGTACAGGTGTGAAGCAGTTTGTGAGGTGAGTTGATTCTCCTCGTTATCCTAAAGAAAAAAGGTCAAACCATTCTATTACCGTAATCGTGAGATAACCAGTCAGATCAAAACATTTTCCAAAACCTAAAGGAACAAAGCAGGGCAAAAAATTCTCATACCGTAATCCCAAAAGAACGAAGTTGGTCAAATAAATCGTGTACCGTAATCCTAAGGGAACGAAATGGGTCAAACCACTCGTAAATCGTAACCCTAAGGAAACGAAGTAGGTCAAATGATTTTACTACCGGGATCCTAAGGGAACGGAGTAGGTCAAATTATTCTTCTTCCGTAATCCCAAGGAAACGAAGTAGTCAAACTATAAGTCGATCGTAATCCGAAAGGTACGAAGTAGGTCAAATTATTCTCCTACCGTGATCCTAAGAGAACGAAAAACGCCCAATTATTCTCCTACCGTATTCCTAAGGAAACGAAGTATGTCAAACTATTCGTCGATCGTAATCCGAAGGAAACGCAGTAGGTCAAATTATTCCTTTACCGTAATCCTAAGGGAACAGAGTAGGTCAAATTATTATCCTACCGTAATCGTAAGGAAACGAAGTACGTCCACTATTCGTCTATCGTAATCCCAAGGGAACGAAGTAGGCCAAATTATTCTCCTACCGTAATCCTAAGGGAACGAAGTAAATCAAATTATTCTCTTACCGTAATCCTATGGGAACAAAGCAGGTCAAATTATTCTCAGGCGACTTACAAGCAAGCGCTATCGTGAACAACCTACTCAGGTGTTTTCCAACAACCTACTCAGGTGTTTTTCTTTTCTTAAGGTGTACGAGACGAAAGTGCTGCCTACGATGAAGTACAGCGTCGAGGCACGGATCAAAATTAAGAAGACATATTAGGAAGCTGTCGAGAAAGTTCAAGGGGTATTCTCAAAAAACTGGTACCTAACATGAGTTAGCAGAAAATATATCGATATCCTTTCATCCTGCTCTCTCCAAAGCCTTTTTACCCCATTCTGAAACTCCCCGGATAATTTATTTTCTTTTTCAAAATTCAAAACCCTAAAAACTCAAACCGAGAGAGAGAGAGAGAGAGAGAGAGAGAGAGAGAGCGCGGGAGAGCGGAAAGAGAGATGAGATAATGAAGAGCCATCTGGTTCATAAACTTAAATTAGCAGTTTGTATGAGAATATTGAATAAGGTGAGTTCTAATATTTTTTTATGTTTGACTAGACCTCATTTGTGCTGTTTCCGAATCGAGCGTGTCACCCAGGCCAGGTCTCCCTAATCTTTCTCGAAGCCGGGACAAGTGCTTTTCTGGATGAGCTGACTCTCCATCCCACTTACGCGGAGTCGGAAGGAGTCAACATGCATGTGGAAGAGACAGAGGTTTGGAACAGTCACAGATTTTAATCATGTCAATTAATGCTGTATGTGAATGTATACGGACATCATTTAAATGTTTACAGAACTCAGAGAAGGATGATGAACCGTGTTTATATCTCCAGCCTCTCTTTCTCTCTCTCTCTCTCTCTCTCTCTCTCTCTCTCTCGTTCTCTCTTCTATATATCTCTCTCTCCAAATGTAGTGCTCCGCCAAAGGCAAACATTCAAAATTTGAACCATGTCATAAGATGAGCGAAACTTGAAATTACCTCAAAATTGGTTGGGTTGAGGTCTGGCGAGGCAGAAGAAACGGATCGAAAGGAAAGATCCGATCGCGGGCCTTTGCCGGAACCTTCGAAGTCCAACTTTGGGGCATTGGCGGTTCAAGGTCGAGGGCGGGGTTTCGGCCAAATCAGCGCTCGGATCGGAGACGGCTTGGGAAGCAGAGTGAGACTTTTGGTTAAACAGTACTGATGATGAGTAAAGTTGTGAATAAACATATGGCAAAATATGTATTTTTGAAAAGCGGATGCCGGATAGTATACGAAAAAGTTTTTTTTTTCTTTCTTACAAAAATTGGAGACAAAGTGTTTCGCTCAAATAGAACAATCCCTGTATTCGTTTTGGATTTGCCGGATACGTTTGCGAGCACTGTGCGATACGTTTGATAGTGACCCTCACAAAATAGTATACCGTTGAAATTCTAGTTTTGCGAAAAATTTATTGCCCTACATGAGAAGGTTCTAACCCAAAAACTGACCGAGTTATTCACGATTTTCTAAAGGCCTGAATCTGAGCCTTTGTGGATCCAGATGTGGGCCTTGTAAGCGGTAGCTCGTTGGAGGATGGTTTGAGCTTTGAGGGGTTTTTGAATATTGAAATAAACGATCCGGGAAGTTTCAGAATGGGAAAAAGGGGTTTGGGGAGAAGCGTGTGATATGATATGGATTTTTTTTTGAAAATTTTTTTTAGATGTCGCTCGAGAGCCGCGCGCGAAGAGAGAAGAGGCGAAATCGAGAGCTCAAGCATGACGTGTGTGAGCTCTTTTCCATTCCGTTGACTCAAGTCCGGCGCGCGCAGCGCGCAAGCGCTTATGATTGGATAGTGATAAGTTGTGTTGCAGGTGAAAACTAGTGATGAAACTTTGACTACCGAGTAAGAGTGATGAGGCGAGTCGGCTGGCGTCAAAAAAGTGTGTTATGATCGGTGGTGAGTGAGATAGTGCTGATCGAAAATGGAGATTTGTGAAGGTTGAGTGAAGAGTGGCTGTTGGTGGTGAGAAAAGTGATGTGACAAGTGATCAGGGTGATATCAGTGATCGATAATTGAGTGATTATGGGGCGATAGGGAGTATGATACATGGTTGGAAAGGTCTCATTGAGATGATTTCGTATTTATCCGCTAGAACCCTTTTTTCATCAGAGGGCAGAGGGGATATGGATCGAAGAAAGAAAGAAAGAGGAAGAGGGAAGCTCTTACAATTCCTGTATGTTTACTGTACACAATTCATCCGCCCGCCATGTGACATGTGTTGTCGCTTCCAGGCTGGAAAGGACACATTTCTCTCTCTCTCTCTCTCTCTCTCTCTTTCTCTCTTCCGTCCTCTCTCTCTCTCTCTCTTTCTTTCTCTTTCTGTCTCTCTGTCTCTAGCTGTATCTCTGCCTCTCTGCCTCTCTCTCTCTCTCTCTCTCTCTCTCTCTCTTTCTTTCTCTCTCTCTCTCTTTGTCTCTCTCTGTCTCTAGCTGTATCTCTGCACTCTGCCTCTCTCTCTTTCTCTCTCTCTCTGTCTCTGTATCTCTGTATCTGTCTCTCTGCCTCTCTCTCTTTTTCTTTCTTTGTCTCCCTCTGTTTTCCGAACCGGATTCCAAGCTGGCCGACATGATCCTTGAGAATGATACCCGAATTCGCCCCTGTACACTGCACTCGTTCCCCCACGTCCAGAAAGATGCGTTCGTAGTGGACATTGACTCTCTGTGAATAAGCAGTTTGTGAATAAATGGCCAGGTTGACAGCCTGGACGGCCGACTGGGCCGCCACTGGTGTCACTCCGGCCAAGACAGGCAGAGGAACGGGAGAAACGGACGGCAGCGACGGGAGAATAGTTGTGGTGGGGTTCCAGTGGTCGACTGGCTGGGGACAGACGCCCTATCCGGATCGGAGCAAATCGAGGTCGGTTTAATTGATGCCGAGAACATGGTTGGCGCTCAATGCATACTATCTGATTGGATGCCGCTCAACCAATAGTCGTTCGCTACCGTAATAGAACGCGCGCGCACCTGCCTCTGAGATCGGCAGGATCGGTCGAAACAGATGCGGGCGGTTCAATATAATCGAACATTTGATCGATTTCAATCAATATCAAAACACTTGATGATACCGCTTGCGATCGATTTTTTTTTTGAGAGAGAGAGAGAGTGAGTGAGTGAGTGAGTGAGTGAGTGAGTGAGTGAGTGAGTGAGAGAGAGTGAGTGTGTGAGAGAGAGATAGAGAGTGTGAATAGTAAATGCTGGTTTTCTGTTAAGATTTGGATTCGTATTCATCATACAAACATCTACTAGTTGTTACAAAGGCCACATTCGCAAGAAGGCTTCACTGAATGGCGGTTGGATTACTGTAGCGAACTGTTATTGGCTGAGCCGTGTCGTATCCAGTGCGTATGCAGTGAGCACCCAGTCCGACAGTATTCACCTCGTTAAATTTATGCATAATCCGTATTATATTTATTCCACTTTGCACAAACGCGCGCGCTCAGACCGATCTCAGACCGATCTCCATCTCCTGCCAGGACACAGCCGATCTCCTGCAGGGAGCTACTACTCTCGCGCAGAAGCGCCTCTGCGACAAGTTCGCCGATTTTGGGGGGTGCATGCCTGCTCATGCCACTTGTGATAAGGAAGCACTTTATTATGTTTCTGTCTAATGGCAGTGACAGGGTGTACTTGTACGATCCCAGCTCTCGCAACCGCGATGTGGGAGAGTTCGAGGCTCTGAGGTGACTTTATTCTTGAAAGTACTGTATTCAATCTCTCTTTACAGGACAAACCACGGAAACATGCTCGGCATGACCCTGGAGAAGACTGAGAATTACGCGTGCAAAAACCTGCCACAGCAGAGCGATAACATCAACTGCGGAGTTTATATCCTTCTGCTCGCAGATCAAGTGCATTTCCAGCAGCGTCTGCACAAGGTATGTTGACAAAATTTATCGTAGTGACAAAATTCATTTGTCACTATTTCAGCCCTTCCCAGTCGACCCCGACTTCTCTCACGCGCGCCAGCGTATTGCCGAATCCGAACAAAAAGCAAGTTTTTGTAGAAAGTCCTAACGTTACATAGTAGAGCCTGAAACAGAGTTAAACAGTGATTTATATGCGGAGTTTATATCCTTCTGCTCGCAGATCAAGTGCATTTCCAGCAGCGTCTGCACAAGGTATGTTGACAAAATTTATCGTAGGTTTCATTTGTCACTATTTCAGCCCTTCCCAGTCGACCCCGACTTCTCTCACGCGCGCCAGCGTATTGCCGAATCCGAACAAATAGCAAGTTTTTGTAGAAAGTCCTAACGTTACATAGTAGAGCCTGAAACAGAGTTAAACAGTGGTGCTCTTGATATACTTGTAGTGATCCGAGTTGAGACGATCCTTGCACCTCAAGTAGTGCTTCTTGACCAGCACAGTGCCTCCCTGGAAACGAAACTCGATTAGGATATGTTAATGCTAACACTCACATTGATCAGTTGGTAGCGGATCCCATGCGCGAATACGCCGTCAACACGCACCATTCTCCATCCACCTTTGTGGGGCAACATTAAAGTATCGTTGTTTTTCGGAGTAGTATTGGCCTCAAAGAATTCCCATCCGAATGGACACGTGGTGGGAATTTTATCGAGCGGGCACTTGCACGTCGACTCATCGGCAGCAGTGTACCTAAACAATCTAGTATGTAATGTCTCATCTATCTGTGTCTTACCTCACAGCGAAAAGTGACGCAGGGAGACCGGTCAGATCTTCTAGCTTACACCACGAATAGCCTGAATCGAATACGTATCATGATGATCCATGTTTCGAAAAAAAACTATTACCTCTCTTGGGAGGATCGTTGATTCGCTTCTTCGAGTCGTCTTCTCTTGTCTCCCCATCTTCGTAGTCGATTGATCGAGTTGCCGCTCGGTTTGACGACTGTGGCGGCGTAGCTTGTTCCGTCACAACAATCTCATCGGCGGATGTCGACCCGTCTATGTAACCAGACTTTGAACGACATTTCTAACTCAGCTCACTGACTCGAACAACGTGGACTACCGATCCGATCGTCAGAGACGTTCTCTCTCCTAGGCTGCACACGCTCGGGTTCGCGATTGGTCATGTGCAGAGTCTTGGGTGACTCTAGAAAATATTGTGTATGAGAGTTCGATGGCCAATTCACTGACCAGCATCAACCACGTTCGCTGTCAGAGTATCTCCTGCAACATTGGAATCGTATGACCACCCCCAGTGGTCACGCTCGGTTGTCCGCCGGAACAGCATTGCAGACACGTCTACAACAAGCAAAAGGTGCAACGAAAGGTTGGTATATAGTTGTAACCTTGATGATCGAGTTCCTGTGTGTGAGTCTCCCTGTTCAAGTCATGCTTGGGTGCCTTGTCAAAAGAGAAATCATCGAAACTGTCGTACTCCGACTCAGCGACGACTGCTGGAGATACAAGCTGAGTGGTCGATCTCGACGACTTCGAAACGTGGTTCTCAGCTAAAGTAAGTAAGACATTAAACAATTCTCAATCTTTCAATCACCTCCGATTCCTTTCGACGGGGTCTCTTTGTACTTGTCGTTGCGCAAATCGTCGTCAAATGAATCCTCGCTGAACGACTTCGAAACGTGGTTTTCAGCTAAAGTAAGTAAAACATTCAACGATTCTCAATCTTTCAATCACCTCCGATATCCTTCGACGGTGTCTCTTGGTACTTGTCGTTTCGCAAATCGTCGTCGAATGAGTCGTCGCTGGACTCGACGACGGGTACGGCTAATTTTGACAAAATGATTGATCAACAACCGTTATTACTAACATTTTTCTTTGGCAGCAGTTGGGGATGATAGCTTGACGGGCGACCCCGGCGAGTGCACCCCAGAGTCGTCAACTGAAGTGAGTTACACGTGTTTCTAGCCAATATGCACGCATTAATCACTACCTGACTTGGCAGCGCGCAGATCGTTGTCGAATGAATCGTCGCTGAACTCGCACTTCTCAATGGGCGTGGCTAAATGTGACACAAAGTTAATTCAAATTAATGTGTATACAGACACATTACCAGATAGAGCTACTGTCGTCTTGAGGTCTTCGTCGAAGCTATCATCGGAGTACTTCTGTTCAAACTTTGCCTTCTTAGACCCACTCGGAGGCAAGTCGGCGTCGAAACTGTCGTCCGACCAGGACATCTGAAAACTATTTTAACACAATACAATCCACTTGAAATAGATGTCTTGAGACAACCGGATTGACAACCGGATTCGTTTCATTTGAACGAGAAACACAGCAAACAAACAACATTTTATCGCACGTTCACAAAAATCTCAGACGTTCATAAGAGGAAACGGGACGTTCACGCCGTCTCTCTCAAGCTGCTGGCCTCGCTGACCCATTTGCCAGACGGGACCCAGCAGATGGCGATGCATAACCGCGATCCAGTGCACACGGCTCGCCATTTCATCGCTCAGAGGAACTTCATCAACGACTATGAGCGTCTGGACGCACATCTGGGTCTCTCCACGGTACGTCGACACGGTGGGAGTGCCTGAAAATGAAACATATACGTGAAAACCGATCTCCTTTGTTTCCCCCTTTTCCCGTTTCACTCACCTCCCATCATGATTTCACGAACAATGTTCAAATCACGCGCCGAGTAAATACTGAGCATGTCGCATATGAGCACACGCTCGCAGCGATATCCAGCCATCGGCTGCTCATCGTCAGAAGCAAAGTAGACAGACCGATGCAGAGTACCCAACAGACGCAGCAGGTTGTCAACGTATCCCGTCTTGCCAGTCCTCGCGTCTCCGGTGACGAAAAAGACCTTTGTACAATCCATACTGCCTGAACATGTGCTATTATTAAAGAAAAGTTGATCAAAAGGCAGATAATCGTTCAAAACGACAACGTCATTGGTAACGTATGAATAGTTTCAGAACATGAAACATGGAATGAAAAGAAATCATCTTTATGTTATGGAAGACATATAACAATGTAATCGTCTATTTACACTATAATCGATCAAAATATATATTCATTTAGAGGGGTAACAATATTCTCAGAGGAATCTGGTCGAAATGGCCTCAGCAATGCGCTTGCGGGCGTGGGAGAGGTCGGGGTCGACTGGGAAGGGCTGGAATAGTGACGAGTGAGACTTGAGATAACTTTGATCAACACACCTTGTGCAGCCGTTGCTGGTAGTGTATCTGGTCTGCGAGAATCAAGACATAAACGGCACAGTTGTGGTTGTCGGTCTGTTCAGGCAGCCCTTTGCAGCTGTAGTTGACAAGGTTCACCACACTCGAGCCGATCATCTTTCCGAAGTTGATCCTATAGAGACTGATTGAATAAAGTATTTTCGAGAATAAAGTCACCTTAGTCCGTCGAATGGGCGCACATCGCGATCGCGGCACAATGGGTCATACAGGTAAAGCGTTTCATTACCGTCGTGGATGAGCAGGATAAAGTGCCTGTTGAGAACCAGAGGCATGAGCAGGATACTACCGCCAATGTCGGTCAGCTTGTCAGCGAAACGTTTCTGACCGGGGGTAGCCACACCACGCAGCAGTTCCTCCGTTTCCTGACAAGTTGAACCGAACACCTGGCAATACATAAGTTAGTGTCGTTTGTAGGTTGAACGTGAATAAGGATGTAATGAACCTTGCAGTATCCGCTCCGCTCATTGAACAGCTGCATTATGTTATCCACCGCCTGTAAAACAATGCTCAACGAGAACTGATTACATGAAAAACTCACGGCAGTGGAGAGCCATTGGTTAGCGAGAATGTTGGAGTAGAATGGATCCTCCATTTCAGGCCTGCCACCACAGTTGACGTCTGAAAGGAAAACTTTAGTCATTGCAAGAGTGTATAATTATAACGCACCGTTAGAGCTGGGAGACAACAGAGTACGGTCACCGTGGCCGCTGCCAGGCAGCTGATCAATGACGTCGAATGTTCCCCCAAAGTGGGAGATTTTCTTGGGGTTTGTCTGAATGCGAACGTTTTTTGTTGTTTGAGTGAACAAAACTGACCGTTGTCAACACGCGCGTAGTGCGAACACGCCTTGGAAGAATCGAACTGGGAACGTTGCTCCTACCGGCTGAGGTTATACGAAACATTCTATAAGAGATGTGGACACTTTATGATGCATACATTGAATAGATAAATCGTACGATATCGTACGGTAACGTAAAGTGAAACGTTTCAAAGTGTGTTCAAAAATATGTACGTAGTATAAAATATTTATCAACAATGCGCACATTTATTTACAGAGTGTCAACGTCAATGACAAAGGCATCCATCTGGTAGGAGGGGAAGGAATACTTTGTGCAGGGGAAGATTTCAAGATCGTACTCTACCAACAGTTCTCCCAACTTCGACTCAGGTCTCACCGGGCGAAGGGACACGGACATAGAGTCCTTCTTCCACTATCCAGATGCCAATCCTCTGCTCGTAACCAACATACTTGCACATTCGTGCCCACGCGTCACTGTCGCTCCTACAACATTACATTAAGCGTACAGTAATCTACGTACTCTTACAAACCTCAAGACTATCAAGCCACCCTCTCCATCTCCTTGATGCCATTCGTAGACGCCATCTTCGCGCAGCACAATGCGAGTGGTCCGGAGACAGAGTGAAGCGATGAAGAGCACACCGTGGGATCCAGACTACAAGTTAAACATTAAACACTCTTTTCACTCATTTCACCACACCTTCACGCCCAGGTGTCCCCTCCTTGTAGTGTACGTGTCGCCCTTCTCCACTGCAACCCTGATCTTCTCGTCCAGAAGGTACTTGTAACAAGTAGGAAGTACCTTCTGTGACAGCTGAAGAAAAGCATACGTTTCACTTGTTCACACTCTCTGACACTCACAACGTTACACACATAAGCGTTTTGGTCCCTGGTCGGCTCAATGACTTCTTGCGGGATGAACTTGTAACCAAAAGAGTGGTCAGCTTCGACCACTCTTTTGGTTCCGTCAGACGTCAACACGAACCTGTAAACACACAATTACAATCCATCCCCATCTCACTACTGACCTCTTTCCAACACGCATGGTCGTCAGACCGCGATAGCGCATCGCTTCTGTTCGAATCCTCTTCACATGCCCATCCGTGGGGCTGACAGACGGTCGCTTCACCGCCTTCATCTCCTGCAAAATAGAGAGGTGAGATGTAACAAATGCTTCAATCGTGCATTATGGTAGAAAAAGAAAAATGAAATATGTGAGTTGATTTGCATCAACGTTTTCAGTGAATTCGATACTTCAAAATTAGCATAAGGAATTTTTTTCTGGAATTTTCATTGCACCTATTCTAACCTACCCCTTTTTGGTTTTTGAGGAGGACCTTTTTCATTCCAATATAGTCCCATCATTCATTCATCACTCACAATCACAACCACTTTATCAATAATTACGACACGTATTCTTCTATTCTCATAATTGTCTGGAAACGTGTTTGTGTGATTGTGAAAGAGAAAACGTGATTACAAGTCAATGATATGCGGTTGATGTGAATGAAGACACCGACGAAACTAACTCAAAACCAATGCAGCAGAAGCGATACACAACGGTGCACTGTAATTAAGAGTAGTTTAGACGTTGTCAGGGGGTTTGATAAAACAACCACAATACTCATTGACAAGTAATCTACGATTCTCGAAGACGCACACACGTGTTTTGTTTCCCGACAATCATTCGTGACAAACTACATAACACCTACTGAAATTTACTCTAAAACAAGGCTTTAATACAAGCAAATACCGCAATTCCTTCTTAAACACCATCCCAACCAACTGCTATCACATTTGCTCAGCAACACTCCTAGCTACAACCACTCTATGGCTATTACCTGCTCATACCACCATTCGTATCACTCATTAAAGGGAGTGTACACTCTGAATTTCGATGTTGAGTTAGCACCGGGATGTGAAAATATGCTGAAAACGATGCAGTTTTGCCAATACAACTACTTGCCGAAAATGTCTGCAAGTCAATGAAAATTGACCGCAAAAAGTGTCAAAATGCAGAAATTGGTGCCAATTGGTGCCAATTTTCAATTTTCAACAGAATTTTTACACAACTTATAGGTATCTCCGACACATAGTTGTATTGACAAAAGTGCATCATTTTCATCATATTTTCACATCCCTGTGCTAACTCAACTTTTAAATTCAGAGTGTACACTCCCTTTAATACCACTCCCTCATACCACATTCCCTACCGCTAGCCATACCACCAGGTCAATGATATGCGGTTGATGTGAATGAAGACACCGACGAAACTAACTCAAAACCAATGCAGCAGAAGCGATACACAACGGTGCACTGTAATTAAGAGTAGTTTAGACGTTGTCAGGGGGTTTGATAAAACAACCACAATACTCATTGACAAGTAATCTACGATTCTCAAAGACGCACACACGTGTTTTGTTTCCCGACATTCATTCATGACAAACTACATAACACCTACTGAAATTTACTCTACTCTGCAGTTCAAGTACTGTGATTTTTGCGCAATGATGCGCATCAAAACACAATACATGAACCGGGTCGGAGCGCGTAACAGTCACACCACTGCTGACAAACTTTCGAAGTGTGAATCACAAAAAAACAGGTGATCACACGACGTTAGAAGAGACAGTGGGTGACCGTAATGCGCTAATGACCCCATACGCGCATCTTATCATGGCCTGGAGCATGGCCTGGACATTGCTAAATGTCCAGGTCGAATTTGCTACTGCTCCGAATTTCAAGTGATGGGTGTAACTAACGACAAAGTCGCCAGAACCCATTTGAGGAGTTAGTTGCAGCACCCTAAGGGACTAGATACACGCCCAGAAGGAGGCCGGTGCTAACCACTGCCCTCCGACAAGGATGCGTACGTGCACTCATGCGCATTCCCTACACCCACATGACATACAAAGATTTGAGAAAATCTCAAATCAAACGCGATGTAAAACAGTAAACAAAGTGGCAAACCAATGTCAAACACTGGCTTGCCAACGTCACATTTCTCCTAGACCTAATCTATCTATCACAGTCCAACCATGAATTTCTTCTAATCCGGTCCAATCGATATCGAAACAGATCGAAAAGTTTTCGATAACCAATGAAATTTGATCAAAACTCCATCGGAAAACACTCAGTGTTCAAAAAGATTATGTTCCGTTTAGCTAATTTCAAAGTACTGCTACATCATATACGATATCGATCGATAATCGATCGATATCGCTGTTTGGCAGAGCGAAAATGAGATGGGGCGGAAGTATAACTTTGAATGCGAAAAATACATACACAACTAATGAGGACAATCATGAACGAACGTGGCGCGATTGATTGAATTGAATTCGTCACAGCAACAGAAGTCCAGACGAAGAGACAGCAAACGACATCACACAGACGAACACGTGAAGAAATAATGAAAAACTAGAAGAAAGGAGAGAAGAGAAAGAAGAAGAAACAAGATGAGAAGAAAAACAAGAAATAAGAAAACAAAAAAAGAAACAAGTACAAGACAAACGTACAAGAAAAACGGCAAGAAATGGTGAAAAAATTGCGAAAAAACATTGAAAATTGACGAAATTATAGCAAGAACCGTGCAGCTGTCGGCAATCGATGAGAATGATTTGAGCTGATAGTTGCGAATCCGTCTGGATGGTGAAAACAACCGTCTGATCTTTGATGTGATCTTTGAACGGATATCGATCGATCCAGACTCGTCCAGAGATCCAGGCACACGCGCACACAAGCGTGATATTGAATTTGATTGTCAAAATATTGAGCTTGATTGTTTCTCAAACTTTGCGTATTTTCGGTTGTCCGTTTGTCTGAAGGTTACACTCAGGCGGCGCCCTATAAACCCAGGCCACCGCCAACGTGTGATACGCGCCGGGTTTGCATTGTTTTTGCGACACAAGTAGGCGAGCCCGATTTTCGATGTCGGCAAAGAATATGCAAAGTTCTGATATGAAATTGATATAAATGTTCCCTGGTTGTCGCTGACATTCTTTTCATAGGCCGAGACAAAATCAATTGAAGCCCCCGCCTCCGTTCCGACCGATCCGGCAGATCGAGCTACGGAAGTTATTGCCTCCCTTCGCTTTTAGCCATGAATCGTACTCGGTTCTATCGAACATTGCTAATATATATTCAAATAACAATAATAAATACATATCACAATCAGTTTTTTTTCTAGTTCGAAGACCGTTTCTTGAAGAAAGAAGACAGAATGAACAGGCTACCGACCACTGATCCGGTGGATCTCTGAGAATGCGCGCGCGCGTTTGTGCAATATGGAATAAATATATTACTGATTAAAAAAAACGCTTTTCGTGTTTGAAAGAAACAAACACGAAAAGCGGCTTCATTAGCTACAATGGTGAAGAAGGTCTTCGTGAAAGACTTTGAACTCTGGCGCAACTTTTATGTATATAAAGTTAGACCGATATTAGAATTTGGATGCGAAATATATTGTAATATGAATAATGGTTATGTGAACATGTTAGAAAAAGTTCAAAGGCGTTTCACGAAATGCCTCCTACCCCATGAGACTTATTCAAAAAGATTAGCCATTTTGGAAATGGATACTTTGTATATGAGGCGGTTGTTTACTGACTTATCTCTGACACACAGTTATATTTACGGTTACATTTACGTGAATCCTATTCCTTTATTGCTCTTATCGAATAGTGGACGTCTGGGAACAAACCGCGGACATGGTCTGAAACTTGTGAGCAGTGCACGCACCCACCTATCACAATCTTCTTTCCTGTTCCGAGTACACAATTTATGGAATAAGCTGCCTAGTCACATTGTCCTTGTGTCAGACAAAAGCGCATTCAAAGTCGGTGTCACCAAGTTTATAAAGTCTCAAATAAATCAACTGAACATTGTAGATCCAACTAGAATATAGTCATAAACGTGCTCTTGCCATCATTTGTAGAGTGGAGAGGGGAGTGAATCAGTGGGAGGGTCTATCCCACCGGCCGCGAACCCCATCCTGGTAAGTGGTATGAAAGGTTTCCTACCCCCGCATACGCTGCTCTAATCAACAGTGTCTGGGGGCAGGAAATCCCTTGGTCTGTCTGCGCATCGTCTGGGTAAGGATCGAGTAGCCTCAGAACCCTGTCGAAACTCCTCTTAGTTCTGTACCGCGCATTTCAACCATATTGTATCGCTACCATAACTATGTATGAATAAAGATATATATGCATATTCTAACGAGATGAATACCGTCGGACTGGGTGCTCACTGCATACGCACTGGATACGACACGGCTTAGCCAATAACAGTTCGCTACAGTAATCCAACCGCCATTCAGTGAAGCCTTCTTGCGAATGTGGCTTTTGTAACAACTAGTAGATGTTTGTATGATGAATACGAATCCCACTCACTCTCTCTCTCTCTCTCTCTCTCTCTCTCAAAAAAAGACCGCAAGTGGTATCATCAAGTGTTTTGATATCGATTGATATCGATCAAATGTTCGATTATATTGAACCGCCCGCATCTGTTTCGACCGATCCGGCTGATCTCAGAGGCAGGTGCGCGCGCGTTCTATTACGGTAGCGAACGACTATTGGTTGAGCGGCATCCAATCAGATAGTATGCATTGAGCGCCAACCATGTTCTCGGCATCAATTAAACCGACCTCGATTCGCTCCGATCCGGATAGGGCGTCTGTCCCCAGCCAGTCGACCACGAACCCCACCACAACTATTCTTCCGTCGCTGCCGTCCGTTTCTCCCGTTCCTCTGCCTGTCTTGACCGGAGTGCCACCAGTGGCGGCCCAGTCGGCCATCCAGGCTGTCAACCTGGCTATTTGTTCACAAAGTGCTTTTTCACAGAGAGTCAATGTCCACTACGAACGCATCTTTCTGGACGTGGGGGAACGAGTGCAGTGTACAGGGGAGAATATGGGTATCATTCTCAAGGATCATGTCGGCCAGCTTGGAATCCGGTCTCACTCCAGTCGGGGGAACGCGCACGTGGGTGTCCCTCTCGATCATCCAGCAGCCGACCCTCTCTTCGTACCCAATATGCTTGCACAGTCTGATCCACACCTCGCTCTCACTGCGGACGGAGGAGAGACAGAGAGGAAAGGACGGAAGAGAGACAGAGAGAGAGAAGAGAGAGAGAGAGAGAGAGAGAGAGAGAAAGAGAGAGCGAGCGAGAGAGAGACGGAGAGACAGAGAGAGACAGAGAAGGACAGAGGGAAACAAAGAGAGAAAAAGAGAGAGAGGCAGAGAGACAGATACAGAGATACAGAGACAGAGAGAGAGAGAGAGAGAGAGAGAGAGAGAGAAAGAGGAAGAGAGAGGCAGAGATACAGCTAAAGACAGAGAGAGAGACAAAGAGAGAGAGACAGAGACAGAGTGTGAGAGAGGCAGAGAGACATAAAGACAGAGAGAGAAAGAAAGAGAGAGAGAGAGAAGACGGAATAGAGAAAGAGAAAGAGAAAGAGAGAGAGAGAGAGAGAGAGAGAGAGAGAGAGAAATGTGTCCTTTCAAGCCTGGAAGCGACAACACATGTGGCATGGCGGGCGGATGAATTGTGTCCAGTAAACATACAGGATTTGTAAGAGCCTCCCTCTCCCTCTTTCTTTCTTTCTCCGATCATTCTCCCCTCTGATGAAAAAAGGGTTCTAGCGGATGAAGACATATCATACTCCCTATCGCCCCATAATCACTTAATTATCGATCAGTGATATCACCCTGATCACTTGTCACATCACTTTTCTCACCACCAACAGCCACTCATGTTTTGACTGACACCTTGCGGTGGAAGCGGCGTTTCGCTGATTTCCCGCATGGTCCTGTCACTCTCTCGCGCCATATCCTGTCTTCAACCCCATTCCCACGTTGTCGGTCACACCCGGCGCCATGCGATACGGTGGTTGACTTCAAGATACAGAAACTCGCTGAACAGTTCCAGGGTGTGTTCTCTCGTCTCGCCAACCGACGGACCGAGCCGAACCTCTCCCGCGAGGAGAGGACAGCACTTCAAGGATTGCGGGACCGCGTGCGATCACGGGAACTACGGATACGCATCTCTGACAAGGGGGGTGACTTTGTGATTTTGAGTACTGACTTAGATAGACGGATTCACCTGCACCACCTAGCGGACCATTCTATTTACCACCCGGTAAACAAGAGTGAGTTCTATAGGGACCGTGCTGCCCTCAAATCAGAGTGGTCAGCTGTGTGCAAAAGAGGTAAACTGGACAAAGAAGTGACGTCATTCATCTGTCACACTTATCCTACACCACCAGTTCTTTACCTTCAGGTGAAGACCCACAAGATGAGCGAGGCGGACATGCACAGCGACGACGAGAAGAGAATCAAGGTCAGGCCGATCATCAGCGGAGTTGACGGACCAACTGACCGGGTATCTTTCCTTCTTGCGCGGGTTCTGGGTCAACTCTTGGCCTTTGTTCCCGCGCACCTAATCAACACGTCGCACCTGCTGACACAGTTATCTGCTCTTTCCAGGCCATCCTCAGTTCAGATAGTAGGTCAAATTAATACTTTACCGTAATCCTAAGGGAACGGAGTAGGTCAAGTTATTATCCTACGTCCTACCGTTATCCTAAGAAAACGGAGTAAGTCCACTATTCGTCTATCGTAATCCGAAGGGAACAAAGTAGGACAAATTATTCTCCTACCGTAATCCTAAGGGAACGAAGTAAATCAAATTATTCTCTTACTGTAATCCTATGGGAACGAAACAGGTCAAATTATTCTCAGGTGACTTACAAGCAAGCGCTATCGTGAACAATCTACTCAGGTCAGGTGTTTTCCTTTCCAAAACTTTTTTTCTTGAGGTGTACGAGACGAAAGTGCTGCCTATGGTGGAGTACAGCGTCGAGGCACGGATCAAAATTAAGAAGACGTATTGGGAACCTGTCGAGAAAGTTCAAGGGCTATTCTCAAAAAGACTGGTACCTAACATGAGTTATCAGAAAATATATCGATACCCTTTCATCCTGCTCTTTCCAAAGCCTTTTTACCCCATTCTGAAACTCCCCGGATAATTTATTTCCTTTTTCAAAATTCAAAACCCTAAAAACTCAAACCGAGAGAGAGAGAGAGAGAGAGAGAGAGAGAGAAAGATAGAGAGAGAGAGAGAGAGAGAGAGAGAGAGAACTATTCTTTTTTCATATTTGACTAGACCTTCATTGTGCTGTTTCCGGATCGAACATGTCACCCAGCCATTCTCCCTCCTCACTTTCGGAGCCGGGACAAGTGTTTTTCTGGATGAGCAGTCTCTCCATCCCACTCACGCGGAGTCGGAAGAAGTCAACATGCATGTGGAAGAGACAGAGGTTTGGAACAGCCACATATTTTAATCATGTCAATTAATGTTGTATGTGAATGTATAAAGAACGGACATCATTTAAATGTGTTCAGAATTCAGAGAAGGATGATGAACCGTGTCTATATCTCCAGCCTCCCCCCCTCTCTCTCTCTCTCTCTCTCTCTCTCTCTCTCTCTCTTTTCTCTCTTGAAGCTAGAACACCATCTCAGCAATGTCTAGATGAGTTTGCATGACTGTGGAACAAGGGAAAAGAAAGGATGAGCGTTATAGGGCGAGTGAAGAAATTCTTCTCTGACATGACCAGAAAATCTCAAATGTATTGAGATTTTCGGCGAATAGAAAATCACACCATCACATCACCACACAATCATACCACTCACACAATCCACACCTCCACTCCTGTACACCACCACACCACCCACACAACATATAGAAATAGGAAATCACACCACCACACCACCATACTACCACACCATTAACATCGTAGAGAATAGTGTGGTTGTGTTAAGTTGTGGTCATGTGATGGTGTTGTGTTTTGGTGGTGTAATGGTGTGAACTCCATATTGCCGAGATTTAAAGATGACCTATTTACATGTTCATTCTTTATAACTAATGAGCTCACGTGCCGCGTCCGCGCTCACTTCACGCAAGTTCTTAGATACTTTTCAACATAAATATCGTTATTGACACATCCGTAGCTTTCGAACGAGCCCTTGGATGTTGGGTTTCTTTGACTATGAGCTATTCATGTTTATGTTTTACTGTGGTGCGTACTTTATAGATTGTTTATATTGTTTTTCTGTATCGAGAGAATGATTCAATATAATAGTTATTAGTACATATCATGAATTACAAACAGTAGATCAAAGAACAATATGTCTGCGAAACATGCTGTCCCCCCATCCCCTCTCTCTCCTCTTACTCTTTCTCTGCTATCTCTCCACTCTCTCTCTCTCTCTCTCTCTCTCATCTTACTTATCCAATCGCGGGCCTTTGCTCGAACCTTGAACTTCGAAGGCCCACTTTTGGGCATTGGCGGTTCGAGGTCGGGGGCGGGGTTTCGGCGCGCGCCGGCCAATCAGCGCCCAGATCGGAGACGGCTTGGGAAGCAGAGTGAGACTTTTGGATAAACAGTACTGATGAGTAAAGTTGTGAATAAACATATGGCAAATCATGTATTTTTGAAAAACCGATGCCGGATAGTATACGAAAAAGTTTTTTTTCTTTCTTACAAAAATTGGAGACAAAATGTTTCGCTCAAACCGAACATTCCCTGTACTCGTTTTGGATTTGCCGGATTCGTTTGCGAGCACTGTGCGATAAGTTAGATAGTGACCCTCACGAAATAGTATACCGTTGAAATTCTAGTTTTGCGAGAAATTTATTGCCCCACACGAGAAGGTTCTAGCCCAAAAACTGACCGAGTTATTCACGATTTTCTAAAGGCCTGAATCTGAGCCTTTGTGGATCCAGATGTGGGCCTTGTAAGCGGTAGCTCGTTGGAGGATGATTTGAGCTTTTAGGGGTTTTTGAATATTGAAATAAACGATCCGGGAAGTTTCAGGATGGGAAAAAGGGGGTTTGGAGAGAAGAGTGTGATGTGATATGGAATTATTTTTTTGCAAAAATTTAGGTGTCGCTCGAGTGAATTTAGGTGTCCCGCGAAGAGAGAAGAGGCGAAATCGAAAGCTCAAGCATGACGTGTGTGAGCTCTTTTCCATTCCGTTGACTCAAGTCCGGCGCGCGCAGCGCGCAAGCGCCTATGATTGGATAGTGATAAGTTGTGTTGCAGGTGATAACTAGTGATGAAACTTTGACTATCGAGTAAGAGTGATGAGGCGAGTCGGCTGGCGTCAAAAAAGTGTGTTATGATGGGTGGTGAGTGAGATAGTGCTGATCGAAAATGGAGATTTGTGAAGGTTGAGTGAAGAGTGGCTGTTGGTGGTGAGAAAAGTGATGTGACAAGTGATCAGGGTGATATCAGTGATCGATAATTGAGTGATTATGGGGCGATAGGGAGTATGATATGTCTTCATCCGCTAGAACCCTTTTTTCATCAGAGGGGAGAATGATCGGAGAAAGAAAGAAAGAGGGAGAGGGAGGCTCTTACAAATCCTGTATGTTTACTGTACACAATTCATCCGCCCGCCATGCGACATGTGTTGTCGCTTCCAGGCTCGAAAGGACACATTTCTCTCTCTCTCTCTCTCTCTCTCTCTCTTTCTCTCTTTCTCTCTTCCGTCCTCTCTCTTTCTTTCTTTCTCTCTCTGTCTCTCTGTCTCTCTGTATCTGTCTCTCTGTCTCTCTCTCTCTCTCTCTCTCTCTCTCTCTCTCTCTCTCTCTTTGTCTCTAGCTGTATCTCTGCCTTTCTCTCTCTCTCTCTCTCTCTCTCTCTCTCTCTGTCTCTGTATCTCTGTATCTGTCTCTCTGCCTCTCTCTCTCTCTCTCTCTCTCTCTCTCTTTCTTACTTTGTCTCCCTCTGTATTCCAAACCGGATTCCAAGCTGGCCGACATGATCCTTGAGAATGATACCCAAATTCGCCCCTGTACACTGTGCTCGTTCCCCCACGTCCAGAAAGATGCGTTCGTAGTGGACATTGACTCTCTGTGAAAAAGCACTTTGTGAACAAATAGCCAGGTTGACAGCCTGGATGGCCGACTGGGCCGCCACTGGTGGCACTCCGGCCAAGACAGGCAGAGGAACGGGAGAAACGGACGGCAGTGACGGAAGAATAGTTGTGGTGGGGTTCGTGGTCGACTGGCTGGGGACAGACGCCCTATTCGGATCGGAGCGAATCGAGGTCGGTTTAATTGATGCCGATAACATGGTTGGCGCTCAATGCATACTATCTGATTGGATGCCGCTCAACCAATAGTCGTTCGCTACCGTAATAGAACGCGCGCGCACCTGCCTCTGAGATCGGCCGGATCGGTCGAAACAGGGGCGGTTCAATATAATCGAACATTTGATCGATATCAATCGATATCAACTCCTATGAAAATCTGTAACATATCGCGAGGTTAAGCGTAACTATAACGAGAGTGTTATCGCTTAGTATACCCTTAGCATAGGGTATATTAAGAAACGTTGCGCTTAGCCTCGTGGAATATTAGTGGGTTCTTGTGGCTATGTACCATTTGAACGGTTTTCCCGCGTTTTTTCATTGTTGTAAAAAGTATTATTCATTGAAACTATTAATTTGAAACCATGAACCAATCACATTCATTAATAAAGCAATGTCGATATCAAGTTTTTTCTTTAAATAATTTTATCAAAACAACAAAACGTAACAAACAAATACGTAACAACCGGTAACAAATCAGTGCACAAGGTATGAGATGGGGAGAGTAAATCACAGGGGGTCATCGCGTCAGATCAAAAAAACACGCAAGGAGGAGAACCATGAAATAGCACAATCGAAATCGACTAGTAATAGATAGGCTAGTACTAGTCACTAGAGTAGGGGATAGGTACGGGGTGAAGAACATATATAGATTTACATAGAAGGGGGAGAGGCTGCGAGGATGGCAAGGAAATCAAATCACACTAACAGAGAAAACGAAGGGACCTTGTGGAATCACACCTAGTTGTCGCTCAGCTTGAGCTTCTTCTTTCCACGGCCGTCGCTGTCCTTCTTCAGAATTGCCGCGAGAGGACTGTCAATCTTGCTCGTGTAGGTGCGCGTCATCGCTCCGGCGGAAGAAGTGCCCCTGTCCACAGCTGCTCGCACGGCACCCCGAATTCGCATCCTGAAAAAACGTAACAATATTCAATGGACAGATTCATTCAACTCACAAGCTGTAGGCTATGAGCCGTTCAGCAGCGTCGAGATTCAACCGGTTGTTGGAATCCACGCCGGCTTGGGCGACAATGAAGTCTGGAAAAATATAAATGAATAAAATATCTTCCATCGCACCTCTGAGACAAATCGTGAACGAGTTGTCCACCGGAATCAATTGGTTGTCGCGATCCCTGTGGACGCGGAGTGTGATCAGATGCTTGCACTCGGGACGCGTCAAAGCCTTAACAAATAAACCATAGCATTGTATACTACTTAGTATCAGAACTGACCTCGTCAAAAACACTCTCGACGAAAGTGTCCATACGCCTGTTCACGCTCTTACCCGTGCCTGCTCCAATTCCCTTCTTGCAGATTTCGTATTTCATATTCAAGTTCACGCCTAAGTGCACTATTATTAAAAAAACGAAATGAGTGTCGCACTCGCCTCGGAGAAGGCCGTCTTCAGATGAGGGGCATTCGTACTGCTTGTCAATGGCATCGGAGATGCCGAACTGGCTTCGGATCGCATTTTCCGCAGCCGACTTCAGCGATTTGGACCCGATATCACCAGTTTCATTCGAAACTCGGATCTCTTTCTGTTCAGCGATGAGATTTTGGGAGTACCTCTGCAAAAACACAGTTTTCGAAACAATCCGCCCATTGGATTGCACATTCAATAATACAGTCTTACGTACTTGTATCGAGCTGAACGCGATTAACTCGAGGAAACGACGCTGGTCCTCTGAGGAACGGGTCCACAACGAGTGCACTTCAATGAGATCGAGCTGCCGATTGTGTAATTGATGCACGGATCGACATTCGTGGAAAAACGTCTGAAAACGACATTTAAATTATTACTCAAATTAGACAATACCTACATAAATCGATCTGGATGTCTGGAAGTCGGACTTGTTGGCGTCAATGTACTGCATCAAATGGCCGGGAGACAACATGGGACCTTGAAAAGTGAACAAACAAAGTAACAAAACTAGAGAGACCAGCACTAACCGAGACTCGGCTGGTCGGCGAGAGTGATATTGTTCTGTCCTTCGGCTGCGACACTGAATTAACAATAGTATATTGGTTCATATTAAAAGAAACGTACACTGATATGGAAGCATCGACGTGATCCTGAGGTGTACAAGGCATTAACGGTGCGTTCGGGGCCGGGCTGCTGTGCACGAGGGAGAAGGCTGGTTTCGGTGAGGAAGAACTCGAATTCGCAATCGCCGCCGGTTGAACTCAAACATCATCTCGGTTATTTTACCATTCAAGACTTCGGAGACATACCTGGAACTGCGGCCGTCCTCATGTAAGATTGATCGTAAAGTGGCCACTGGGGATGCTGTGGCCACTGAGTGTACGGATTAGGGACCTAAAAACAGTGAATGCACATAAAAACATGGATTTTTTTCGCAGCAGCTCACCTGATTGTGAGACTGGTGCGAAACTAGCATCGGGAACGCTGGCTGTGCCATTGCGGGAGACATCATGTCGTATTTAGTGGAAGGTACATCATTAGAAGAAAGAAGTTGGTGGTAGGTTTTATTTTCCATGTCCTTAAAAGTTATTGAGCTCATTTAACAGATGTAAACGGAATAATTTAGTTATATATATATATATTTAAATGTTTTACAGCCGTTTTCGTTTTGCAAAAAAAGACCGGATTCGGCTACTCACTTATTTCGAAACTTTTAAAAAGACGATCCATTCGAGTTTTGAAGATAGATTCAGAACGGACCAAAATGAATAGTTACAAAATAATATTATTGAACATACATGAACTATCATATTGAATAATAATATTAATATTGATAACAATGACAAAAAAGGACGGACAAGTTATTTTTTTCAAAAATTTAGGCGTCACCCATTTCAAAATGTGGTCTCAACACGATTTTTATTGGACGTTAGCCATCATTCACAGCTTATTCGACAATGTCCAATTGCAATGTTTGATTAATTGTTTTTGTTATTGTTAATATTTCATATGTTCAATCTTTTATTGTTTCTTTTCATTTACTCTCTTTTGGCAGGGAGCCGATGCTGTACGTCTTTCTTCTATTTCAACGACAACACATCGTCGAACAGGTACGTTCATTCATTTATTGTTCTCACAGATTATTCAATAATCAATTTACTTATAGCATTTGTATACAAAATTTGTAAACGAGATATGTATACGATAACATGCGCATAGTTGCTTAACGAGAGTAGTTCTGACATACGAAGTTGTAGCCATACTCATGGTTGCCGACTTTGATAATAGCTCCAAGCGAAACTATATCATGGGGGGATACTGTCTGTATCATCGGCCGTCCAACAAGACGAAACCAAAAATGATTTCGTGTGAGTAGGGTTGCGGCTCGGTTCGTTGCCACTTGATCTCCTGAGAGTTGGATAGTAGCAAACAGTTCTTCGAAAGCGTCTTGTGTGCGATACACTTCCAGTGCGATGCGCACTGCCCCAGCTGTCGTGATTCCAACAGCTATGAAATTGCACACGTGCAGCTTCAGAGCGCCACTTGCATCAACGATTTGTGCTATGCACACGTGCGTCTGAACAGTTTAACTTCAATTAAACATAACAATTATAGTTATATACCTGAGGGGCGTAGAGTGAGCGTGGATAGAGAGTTCTGGATGAGAACATCCAATTGTGTATGCACGCACCCTAAATGATGAATAAAGTTATCTGTTTCAGACACATTTCCTACCAGATGTGGACGCAATTCTCCGCTGTCAAGGCCGCTAAGCCTCCGTCCCCTCCACCCATCCGTCCACCGAGAGAGTCTGCCGGTGAGACCTTAACGATTTTGTCTATTTTATTCCCATACTTATTGTTATTCTCCCCACCTGCACATGAGAAGAGATGAACACTCCATGTTGGAGAACTTGGGATGCTGGGTGTGAGAGTTTCTCCAGTAGCTTATTCATCATTGCATCTCCTGCATGAGCTCGCCGCGAAACTTCTTCTTCGACCAACGAGAGAAGTATGACCCTATTTAGTTTTGATTACATCAAATCGAATGGCGAAATGAGCCTTACATACCTCTTGAGTGCTGCTTCATGCCCTCCTCGATGAACACCACCGTCCACGGAATCTTTTGTGAATTTGTTCATCTTCTCATAAGGTGCCGCGGAAAGTTCTGCCGGTGAGCCCACGTGACGTAGATCATAAGATCCGTGAACACACAAATGCTGTAATGTCAATAGACGGAAATATCATTTATAAATGCACTACCCACATGCAACTTGAATTTGCATCCCTCCTCGCCATGTAGGTCGGCGTGCCAGACGTAAAGCTCTTCGAGTCTCTCCGCAGTCCATGTGCACTCCTCTCTGTTGAGAGTGAATCCGTCGAGAATGCGGGAGAGGAGACAGTGAGCTAGCAGTACCACACAAGTTGAGGGGTCCGTAATATATCCCTCCGCGAGAGCGAGTGGAATAGCTATATGTGCTGTCTGCAGCTTTTCCAACCCACTGATTTTGCCTGTTTTAGAAGGGTCATCAGTGGGCTTCACCTAAAAAAGTGTTTTAGATTCTACAACTCTGTATATTCATTTCACTTTTGCATAAGTGGGCCACTCTGCTGCGGATAGACTGTTCCTGATAGTAGTTGCCTGTGCATTGGTGATTCGTGACGGCGCGTGTGTTGAATCAGACGAGAAAACGTCTGAAAATAATTTATATTATACGTGATTGTTGATCAGCTAACCTTTCATCGCATCCAACATAGTCCCCTCTGCCACCACGTGTAAGTGATCGGTGCACGCAGTGTTTGGTGGGATGTGAATGTTGAATACGCCGCATCCTAAGAACATATTACACTCAATAATACAGTAACATAGTACACTCCATCTCTCACCAGTGAATCCATGTGATCCGTTTCTTGCAGAGTTCACTGGATCGAAGGCCGTTCCTGGGAGTCGCAGTTGTCTCGGCTGGTTGGGAGGCCACTTCCACCCTAAATGTGAGAAACTCTCTTTTTTATGTTTCATTTTGCGCTGTACATACCTTGAGCCTGTTTCCCAGCCTGTGTGCATCTGGAGCACCCCATGTCACCAGCATGACCGTGTAGGTTCCAGATGTGAGCCTGTGCAGGAGAATCTAGGGTACTGTAGGTGACGAAAAGGCGAACTCGCCATGCCTAAAACAAGTAATCACTGCAACTTGTGTTTTGCAAATTTACCTGTCCGCCATCTTGTATGACTAGTGGTTGTTGGTGAGTTGCTTGCACGAACGCAATGAATAAGTTGATCACATCAGGCCACAGAAGTTTACAGGGATTCGTATTCCCGCTTGCGAGAGCACCCAGCAGACACACATTCGATTGCTTCGTCCGGATACCAGGAGGAAGGTCGGCAATGCTGACGTAGCAGGGCCATAGGTGAGTTCTAAGCAGTATTGGGTAATCAATCAGAGTTAATGTTTTGTTATGTATATATACCGTTGAACATCACTGTATGAAATTCCATCCGTGTTGAAGAGAAACTGTACGTGTAGAATGTGTCGATTAAAGTCGGCAGAGGACTCGATCCCTTAACAAGCTTTCAACCAATCGTGTACACACGATGATCACCTTCTTTGAATCGTGGATAGTATCGCAAATCACTTCTAAGATCCGCCATCTGGGGGTTGTTCCCGTGGACCATCTGGTGAAACTCGATGACGTGCTGAAAAGCAGTGAAATACACAGCCAAAATAATCTGAGAATATATGATACCTTGATGTTCTTCGCTAGTCGTTGTTTGATGACTGTGTGATTTGCAACTGAGTGTACAGCGTGAACTACTTCATCAGCACCACGCTTGCGCGGCGGCCCGACATCCGCATTACCACCTTGCGCTGCGACCGAGCTAAATCACGTTATTATTATATTGAAAAAAGTTTTCATCTAACTCACCGATATGTTTTGCGCGAAATCTTGCATGTAGGACTGACGCAGCGAGATCTGGACGGTAAAGGCGCATAGCACTTTGGACAGTAGTACGTTGTGGTGAGAGGATTTTCACTCAAGATGCGGTTTCGGAGATCTTGCTGTTCCTGTGCTGTGTGTATGACAGCTCGACCCGATCGCACTTGCGCATCGGAACACGACTTTTTTGATCTCAGACTGAGACTTTCCCTCTATCTCGTCATTGACAAGAAGATAGAGTAGGCGATCAGGAACGCCCGCCAGCCATGGAAGTCGAGCAGGTCCAGCAGGACCAGGTGGTCCGGGCTGTCCGGGAGGTCCGGGGGGTCCCGGCGGTCCGGGAGGTCCGGGAGGTCCGGGGGGTCCCGGCGGTCCGGGAGGTCCGGGGGGTCCCGGCGGTCCGGGAGGTCCGGGAGGTCCGGGGGGTCCGGGAGGTCCCGGCGGTCCAGCAGGTCCAGGAGGTCCGGGAGGTCCGGGAGGTCCAGGCGGTCCGAACGGTCCAGCAGGTGCGGGTGGTCCAGCAGGTCCGGGAGGTCCGGGAGGTCCACCTGATCCGGATCCGGAAGGTCCGCAAGATCCGGAGAAACAAGGTGGTCCAGCGTATCCGAGGGGTCCAAAGAGACCGGACATTCCGGAGGGCGCGGGGGAGAGTGAGAGGAGAGAAGACTCTAAAATCGTTATTATTTGTATCACTATAATATAATCTCTTTTCATTTCAGATCATGTTTTTCGAAACGCCCCGCACACCTTCTATGGCTACGCCTGGTGGTGGTGACACGAACGACCCCGGATCGAAACGTGGAGGACATTGAGCAAGGTGGGTTAAGCGGTTTGAATCACAGACAGCAGGTTTTTTAACTATCAGAGAGAAAAAGCAATGGTGACATCACTCGATTCGCATAGCAGTGTATGCAAATGAGGCGATAGAAGCGCATGTTTTACGTTTCATTCGTGCATTTGCAGAGGGTGGCGCGATCGCCAAGAAGAAGAGGAGGTGGTACTCGGAATGTGCCCGTATGGTGGAGTCGGGAGGGCGCGCGATAGGAGGGGCGTTGGGGGAGTGGCAGTAGCAGCGACGTTCGCCCCGCACGCACGCACGCCTTCTATGGCTACGCCTGGTGGTGGTGACACGAACGACCCCGGATCGAAACGTGGAGGACATTGAGCAAGGTGGGTTAAGCGGTTTGAATCACAGACAGCAGGTTTTTAACTATCAGAGAGAAAAGGCAATGGTGACATCACTCGATTCGCATAGCAGTGTATGCAAATGAGGCGATAGAAGCGCATGTTTTACGTTTCATTCGTGCATTTGCAGAGGGTGGCGCGATCGCCAAGAAGAAGAGGAGGTGGTACTCGGAATGTGCCCGTATGGTGGAGTCGGGAGGGCGCGCGATAGGAGGGGCGTTGGGGGAGTGGCAGTAGCAGCGACGTTCGCCCCGCACGCACGCACGCCTTCTATGGCTACGCCTGGTGGTGGTGACACGAACGACCCCGGATCGAAACGTGGAGGACATTGAGCAAGGTGGATTAAGCGGTTTGAATCACAGACAGCAGGTTTTTAACTATCAGAGAGAAAAGGCAATGGTGACATCACTCGATTCGCATAGCAGTGTATGCAAATGAGGCGATAGAAGCGCATGTTTTACGTTTCATTCGTTTGCAGGGCGGCGACATCTTTGCTTGTGCGTGCTGATAGAAGACGCGAAGAAGACAATACGGAAAAGAACTCGAAGAATTTAATGTAAACAACATATTAGAAACAACAATATAGTATAATAAATTTGTACCCACCTTCACCTTCGTTGTAAAAGTCCTGGACAGTTTCTTCACGTGCACGCTTCTTGATTGGATGACCATTCAGTGTCAATCCTGTTACAAAAACTTGTTTTATAGGTCAACGAAATAACTATTTCACTCACTCTTGTTGATAAGAGATGTTTTTATCTTCGATTTATCTCGGTCCAATATTCCTCGAAACATTTCGACTCTAAACATTTATACCAGTAGTAGTAAATTATCAACACATGACAAGTCAATAACAAACAAAAAGGAATTATATGTATCAAAAATGTTGTGGTTTGTCATATTGCATCGAAGGGGGCGTGCCGTTGACCGAAGCTGAAAATAACATATCCTTATGCTTGTGGTATGGTTTCGACTCGAATGAGCTCTGACTCTGAAACTTTTCCACACTGTGTGCACACACCACGCAGCCGATGTGGCGTGAGTGGTGTGTGCACGCAAGAAAATGCGTACACACAGTGTAGGCGGTGTGTGGTTTCTACGCTGTGTGATTAGTGTGTAGATTTCAGAATATGCATACATAATAGATGAAAATACTTTAAATATTCATAATTCCGGTTACCCAACAATTCCCATATACATTGTTCATCAATACATTTATTTGAATACTTTATCTGGATGTTGACAAATAATAACAATATCGAAAACACGCAATACATACGATAATCAAAGTCATTAGCAAATATATAACACGAGAACCTACCTCAACAACAATACAGTAAACTATTTTTAGCTCTTCTTGA
>CAWZYM010000107.1:167500-190000 GCA_963966185.1 Rhabditoides inermis | reverse complement strand
CCTCCATCTCCGGCTCCTCTGTCTCGTGCTCTTCCTCATTCTCTTCGGAAAACCTCTCTTCATTCTCATTATCTATCCTCACCGAGAGGTCGACTTGGTATCCTAAAAACATGAACACATTTCAAACATACAACAACAAGTTACCATTATGAGTGAGCAACTCGGATGGTAGGTTGACTTCGAGTTTCAACAGTATTTTCAGTAACTTCGCAGGAATGTAGCTGAAAAAGGTCTTTTCCACTCGCAATAAAATAATACATCAAAATAAACTGACGGGATGGTTTTCTCTCCCGGAAACTTTGGCGGAGCTCTAGCCAGGCCACGGCTGGAAACAGTTCGGTATTGAATGTTAAACAATTCTAAAACAAAACAACATACATGGCAAGGAAGATCAGCTCATTGTTAGCCACGATGGCAGCGGCGTCGCTGTTGTCGCAGCAGAAGAGGTCGCATAGAAAACCTGTATTATTTGAGTTTAACGGAAAATAACATTAAATAAAGACTAACTAACAATGAACGGCTGTTTTCCATGTTGAGTGAAGAAGGATTCCTTCCTTGTCGGGAGATGTCGTGAGCTGTCGAAGATTCCAGACATCACCGATGGACTGGAAAAAAACATAATGAATACTTCGAAACACAATTAGATTATTGTTAGTTAACATGAACCGACCTCGATCAGAAAGAATTGTACGAGCTGAACCGCTCTGTCCCATGCTTTTCCCGACGGCTCCCGAACCGACTTCCACCGTTCGTACAATGAGTTCAATAGAACGCCTGAGAGCGCACGCAAAATTATTAGTTTTAATAATTTTGCAAAAAAACTTTATTATGAAAAATCGGAAAGAACCCACTGCGAAAGTATCGCGTGTTTTGCGTCCAGTACTCCACATGAGGCGCCACGAGAACTCCCACATTTTCGATACCCTCACAGTTGGTACGTCCCTTGTTGTGTCTGGAGATGTGCTGTCCACGCTTCAAGATGGCAAGCTCTGATCGGAGCTGATCTCTCTGATAATAACAACATAATTAAACAAACAATAGTACTTATCTCACCTCGACAGCAAATCCGATGAAAGAGTGAAGCACGAAACGCTCGAAGTCAGACATAACAGGGTTTTCCAAAAGAGTGTTTATCAGAAAGCTGTGGTCGTGCCCTCCAAGCGGGTTTCCATCGATACAGTAAAGAGCCTAAAACAATTGAGATAAATACTTTTTACATCTCTAACCTTGATGTCGTCGAGCTCTTCTCCTGCCGCGATTCTTCGCATCACTTCTTCGCCAATTCCATGGGGAGTGTGTTGGAGGAGATCTTCCTGGAATCACTTGAGAATTTAGGAAAACGTGCAATATTACCCACCTCCATATTTTGCGATCTCTGTCCTCAAAAACTCTGAAACGCTATCGGTATTTCGTTAAATAAGTATTGCAGAAAAAAGATAATCATATGGTTGTAACCACTTACAAATATACAATTTCGAACAACTCACAAATTTACATCACACATTTATACAAAAAAAACACCTTATTTACAACGACGATAACATATCATATAATACCGTTCACTCTGCAAACGCCATCTTGGCGTGATTAAGAAAATATTTCTTTCCGTCGAAAACAAACTTAGATGCAAGTCCGATAATATGACTAGTCTTTACAATCACAATCTCTTTTCCTACACTCCTTTCTCCCAAAAATATGTTGTATTTGCGTGTCAAATGTGTGAGTTCGCTGAGTCTCTGAGAAACGGGCTGGACTAAAAAGGGGAAAGGGTTGGAACAATGTTTGTAATGCACAGCAGCGAAACAGTCTGAACCACAAACTCCAAATGCTAGTACCCGACCAAAGCATACACTTTGTCGATAACGAAAGCACAACAGAGAGGAATCACACATGACTTCGCCAGAATAGTATTTACATGTGATTTTCCTCCCGTTCACCAGCAAACGTTTACTGCAAAAAATATATATAATCACACGTCAATTGATAAACAAAACTGACGTCATAAAGTGCACACTCTTCGCCCGAAGACCGGGAAGAGTGGACTGTTGGGTAAGACGTTTGCGAACGTGATAACATCTCGCATAGACATCTAGAAAAAAACTGTACTACACATATTAGCAGACAATAAATGCCTACCCGAACATGGTCGTTGACCGCAGTAGAGTCCTTCATGAGGCGAGTGTGCATGCGAGGCTCGTACTCGCGCAGCACGCGTATCATGTCCACGTCTCCACCTTCCGCTCTTCTTCGCACCTCGCGGAGGCAATCTCGAACTCCAGTATCACTGAAAAAAAAGATTGAAACCACCATAAGTATATCTCACCGTTCGAGAGCAGACTTAATGGCTCCTCTTGTATTCGCATTATCCACGTGTAGTCGTAGACCCTTGTGCTTTCTCTCATAGACACATGTTGTTGTATCAAAAGGAGATCCTCTGTCTCGCACATAAGCCTGTCCATGTCCGAACCAAAGCTGAATTTGTATTCAATACTATCAACCAAATAATCGAGATCATACATGACATACATGCCACTTTAGCGTGCAAATAGTGAGATCGCCTTGTTCCTTCCAGAGCACGTGCAGCAACTCCAGCAACCGACTTATATCTTGTGTAATCTAAAACAATCACTTCAATCCAACATAATACATAAAATGCGTAATATGTTTACCTGCAGTGTGAGAGGAATAGAATCGAGCAGGCGAACAACTATCGCAGTTGCAGCAAAAAGTAGGTTCACTTCATCATCCCATTGCGAAGACGCAGATCCCATCAAACAAACCAGGAGAACACTCTGATATTACAAACATTGATCAAAATGAAACAAACGAGAATGCGCTCACCTCTCTGATTTCACCTCCTGTCAGCTTTCTATCAGAAAATATATCCTTAGGGAATGGGCGGCCATCTCCAGTGTGTCGGTGGGCTTGTAAACCGTCTTCGAGGCATGATCGAAACTGCGCACTCAAGACGAAACGGCCTCTTTTGAATGCTGAAAAAAGGCATTCTCACTAGCGTAAGCGTAATGACTGACACCCACACTTCATCATGTCCTTCATAATGCCCAGATCACACACATGTAGTCCATCTAACGCCAGCAAGTTGAGCGGAACAGATTGAGACCAGAATGTGGACCCTACAATCACATATCTGCTAAATTCAGCTAGTCAATAACTCAACCCACCTCCTATGCCGTCGACTTTTCTTCCTGTCTGATCTGCAGAACGCGCAGCAGCAAGTGGACAATGAGCACCTCCTGGCACACGCAGAGGACCGACTGAGGTATATCGAACCGAGTGGTTGATGTTCACTCCTCTTTCAACGCAAAGTGGACAGCCACAATATTGGTGCAATGGTAACTTGTACAGTTCGGCACACTCCTACAATACGCAAATATAATTCGAAATACAACCAGTACGCACCTTCAAATCGACAGAAGAACTAGAGATAGTGAATCGACAATTCCACGTCCCTCTCCGAGTTTGTACACGAATCGGAACTTGGTGTGAGCTGGTACAGATAGCGGTCAGCGCACTCATCACAGATCTTCTGCAAAGTACACATGCAGCGGAGTTTATTAGAAAATAACTCACAGAGCACGTTCTGACACTTTTCCGACCACTTCTACGATCCCTAGCAGAATCACATTTTCTTCTCGTTGTCTGACTACTGGAGGCAGATCGAGAACGGATGCATAGAACGGAAAGGTTTCGTAGCGTCTGAAAACTTATTTTGACTGCTGCTTTTTAAGTATGTTTTACAGACATGCAGTCATATATAATCACTTTCAACCCTTACTCAAAAGTTGAAAAAAGACAAGAATACTCACTTCTGTAGGCCTTTCATCCTGAACCCGTCAACATTAGTTTCCATCTGGATATTGAGTGTGTTCTGTAAGAAATCGTTTCGCGATTCGACGCCTGCAATACAGTTATATATAACATCAAGTGCGATTCAATGTCACATACGAGATGTGAAACTGTGTTAATCACGCAGATCATGGCGCTTCATCACCCTTCTTCCTTGATGAATGTCTTCGTGGCACGATATCACATCCTGAACATTTTTGGATAATACTTATTATTTAAAAAACCAAACATACGTCGATATGTTCGGCCACAGTACTTTTGATAATTGATCGTATATCAAGAGAGTACAACACAATCGGTGCTGTGCTGGTTGTTCTTTTAGGAAGTACACTAAAAACAACAATCAAGAAAGAAATTAAAATATATAAAAAAAACAAATAGCAATCTTACTTGTTCATACTGCAGTTTCTTCTGGTACACATTGACAGTGATGTGGGTAGGCGAAATCCACACTCATGGCAGAAGTGTGTTCGTATCACATTGTGTGTTGCTCGAAGTCGTGAATATACATCAGAGACATCGTCAGCTGTGACGCTTAACAAAACCATCTTTCGAAACGTAAAAATAATGTCACATTTTCGTTAACAATTTCAAAATTCACTCACCGTAGTCCTGTGTGAGAAACTCGGGCGAAACGATTGAAGAGACGTGTCATTGATGCCTCTGACTCCCCTTCGTGCAGGTGAACCAGAGCCATTTCAAGAACATCATTGGTCAGTTGAGAAAAATGTGCTCTAAAATGATGAATTTAGAAATACGAATATGAACAAAAATACTTACTGTGCAGGTCCGCCCGGTCCTCCGGCAGGTCCGCCCGGTCCTCCGGCAGGTCCGCCCGGTGGTCCTCCGGCAGGTCCGCCCGGTCCTCCGGCAGGTCCGCCCGGTGGTCCTCCGGCAGGTCCGCCCGGTCCTCCGGCAGGTCCGCCCGGTCCTCCGGCAGGTCTGCCCGGTCCTCCGACAGGCCCGCCCGGTGGTCCTCCGGCAGGTCCGCCCGGTCCTCCGGCAGGTCCGCCCGGTCCTCCGGCAGGTCCGCCCGGTCCTCCGGCAGGTCCGCCCGGTCCTCCGGCAGGTCCGCCCGGTCCTCCGGCAGGTCCGCCCGGTCCTCCGACAGGCCCGCCCGGTGGTCCTCCGGCAGGTCCGCCCGGTCCTCCGACAGGTCCGGCCGGTCCTCCGACAGGTCCGGCCGGTCCTCCAGCAAGTACTTGCGAATCAGTAGAGAAGTGATCATCATCTGCTTGCTCAGCATCACAGACACACCTGATATGTACATATCATAAATATTATTCATATCTCACACAAACCTATTTTGCATGCTCTCATACATTATCAACAATAATTTAAAAAAAAAATCGATAAACGAATTGGCAGACAGCGGTATGCTACACGAACTATTTTCATATCTTCGCCACACCGTTAGGGCATAACAGGTCAAATTGCGCGCGAAACCCAGATCTATATTCGTTGTCTGCCCTAACAGAGTGTGCAATCCACCAAAACATGAAAACACACCGATGGAAGCTTGTTGAAGCTTCTGGGTGGGTCGAATCGCACAATCTGCGACGTTTAGCCACAGTTAGATTCCATTTGCGAAGCGCCGCAGAACCAGACCGTTTATTCATCGCGTGCCTGAACTACAAAGATTACAAAAGAGTAATTCAGTCAAACTCACGAAGCGCGTTGTCATTAATTCAATTATAATAAACATTAGTGGCACTACTATAGTCAAAATTACCTTTACTACTGATATACTATATAGATATATATCAGCAAGAACAAACTAAACACAAACAACTGAAATACACAGTGTAACTTAATATAGGAAATAAAAAAGAACATTGTCACAAGTAATAGCAAAAGCAATAGTTCTAGAAGCTATAGAGAATGAAATTCAAATTGATTTCACACTGCGTAGTTCGTGTGTAGAACGTGCGAATGATATCACACACATTCCACACTGCGTGAAACTTTGCTTTGAATTTCACACTGTGTAATTCATGTGTGAAAAGAACTACACTGTGTGATCAGTGTGTGAAAATGTTTTTATGTGTGCACACAGTGTGATAAATTACCAGAGGATTAGTAGGGGGCCCAAACCGGAATAAAATAGTCCGGCCAAATTCGGTCATTGATTACAGTTGTTGCAGCACTGAATATTACGTTATCATTTTGAAGCAGTTGATGGATAATATTCATACTAGTATAATAGTAAAGTAAGTTCACAAAAATATTTGGTGCTTTCATTTTAAAAATAAATTTAAATAATTTAAATTGGAATATGTTCCAAATGCCGTAGTCTCAGATTTTAGAGCATGTTCCAAATGCCGTAGTATTCGCTTTATCGAATTTCTGCTGGCCTAAAATTGTTGTTTTTCACAGGATTTTATTCTACTTTTTCAATATTGTATTGTTTTTGTTTTATTTTTTGTAAAAGTTTTATGTTGTAGAACATGGGTCGTTCGCGCAAGAGGAGCAAGAAGAGCCGTAGCAGGAGTACGAGCAGATCATCGAGCTCCAGATCCCGGACGCCGACCCACAGGTCATCCAAGAGCAAAGAGGTATTTATATTTGCACTGTTGAAAACGAAATTATTATATTAGTACATTTTCCATTGTTTGATATTCGTGCCAAAAGTCGTGTTATGATTTTTTCCGAATAATTCATGGTGACGTTCACTTTGATAACAAAACATTTGCATCCAAATGTTTCACTGGCATTTACTGACGTATATTTGATTGTTTTTGTATTTGTGCAGGTAGTCCGACTCGCCACGGAAGTCTCCCGACTGCAAGGTGTCCTCGCTTCCACCCAGACCCAACTTCGTCAGGTACGATATGTTGGAAGTTCCATTTGTATGTGATACTTTCAGTGCAAGAAAGCATCTCAGACTTCTGAACCTACTCAGAAGATCACTGCTGAGATCGAGAAGCACATCAGCAACATGAAGCAGGTAAGCATTATTGTATTTATATATGTTCTCCGTGAATGATTCTATTTTTTCCAGGATCAGTTGCAACAGCACGAGCATCTGAAGCTTCACTTGTCGACCCTCCAACGCGAGATCCATAAGGAGATGGTACGTGGATTTTTTTTTGAGTTAAACCAGTTTCTTATCTAACGCTTTAGGGATCTCTCCGTGCCTCACTGTCTGCCACCGTCGTTGCCGCCCTCCAGAAGCAGTTCCCCCGGAAGCCTCTCCCCAAGCCAGTGGAGAAATCTCCGCTTCGTCGGACAAGCCTCACAAGACTCACAAGACTCCCAAGACACCCATTGCCTCTCCTAGGGCCACACGGACTCCCCCATCTGTGGGATCGACTCCCATTCGTTCCATTCGTCGTTCGGCCGCTTTGATTACCTTCTAGACCATTATCTTCTTATATAACGTTGTTTTGAACTGCTCGCGCCCGCGTGATTTTGTCACAATTTATCTGTTGAATAAACTCTGTTATTTCAGAATGCGGTACTCTGCTGAACTTCACAAACATATACAAGGGAAGAACGTTGTTCTTGGAGCCAAGAGCTCGATTATTGTTGACTATGGTGTCATTGATGGGTTGAAATGCCTTCTCACTGAGAGAAATGGTGGCCGACAGGTCAAGGGAGTGATGCCTCTACGGCATGAGCTGCATTTGAGCACCGGCGTACTCTACACCGCGGCATCTGTGAGGCGCACTGTGGCCAATGTTTACAAGATCAAAGAGGCATACCGGAAGAAACATGGCAAGGTTGACGCGCAGTGGTATGAGTGTAGTGACAATCTGCATGTGTGGCTTGACATCGAGAAGGATGGTATGAACACTCCGTGTTCTTCGAATGGCTCTCGCTCGCCAGTAAGCACGCGCTGCAGTTCCCCAACATTGAGCGATTTGTCGATTTCTTCTTCCTCGTCGAGCGACGGAAGCGCATCTCCGTCTCGGGTTGTGTGTTCCCCTAGCTTGTCGATTCTTTCCTCCCCGCCGAGCAGCGCGAGCAGTTCTTCGTCTCAGGTTGTGTGTTCGCCTGGGTTGCGCTTCCGCGCAAAAAGATTGATGAACTTGAAAGAGAGACTGCAGGTTCATGCCAACACAAGAAGGCAGTTGAATCGAGTGATACGCAAGCAAGACAAGACTATTGTGCTTCTGAAAGTTGAGAGAAAGATGGACAGGAAAGAGATTAGCAGGCTGCGTGAGAGTGTCAAGAGCTGGAATGCGCGCGCTTGTCAGGAGAAGAGAGACAAGGACCAGCTCAACACTAAGTTGGTGTCGATGGACGTTCAGTTATGTATGCAAGAAGAAGAGCTGCGTGGTAGAAGATGTGTGAAGACGCGCGAAGACGGCGCATACACATCGGCGATGCGCAAGTTCATCCTTAGGCTGGGTCAGTGCGTGTCGGACAAGAAGATGGGTGAGGTGCTTGAAGCATCGGCAGAGTTCTATGGGTGCGAGTTGGACCATGTGCCCTGCCCCTCCACAGTGAGTAACATCATGAAAGAGGGGTTGATACTTGCACGACAACAAGTTACCGAAGAGCTATCAGCTGCTATCAGAAGCGGAAAGACACTGTGTATTGCAACAGACGAAACGCCCAAGGGACCGAACAAGTACCAGGGATATGGTGTACACTTTGAGGGGGAGGATGGTGAAAGACGATCGTTGTGCATGGGTGTGCGAACTGTAGCGAACAAGACTGCACAGTTGCAGTTTGATACTCTGAACAAGTTACTCGATGAACTCGAGTATGGCGCGTCGCTTCCATCATATGATGGAATGGACAACACGCTGAGAGAACTGTTCTATGCGCACTTGACAGCAACCGTATCAGATGGTGCCTCAACTCAAAAGAAACTTAACCGCATTGTGGGAGAGGTGAAGAAAGCAGTGATGGAACGGTTGAGTGATTCTGACGTGTCTCTCCAACTGCTCAACAAGTTAGACACGTACATCAATGTCTATTGCCTTGTTCACCAGATGCACAACATGGGCCCAGTGATCGTCCAGAGTCTTGCCAAGATGGAAGAGAAGTGGAAGAAGGGAGAGAAAGTGTCGAGGGAAACGCCAAGTGTTGTGAAAGCAATTCACATCTGTGCGAAGTACCTCTGTGCAAGAACTTCTGCCAAGCACAACGTGTTTGACAGGTGGAAGTGTTGGATGGCATCCCAGGGAAAGAAGCCGGTGTCCATTCCCGCATTCAAGGGAAACAGGTTCAACATTATGTTTGTGATTGCGGCGCGTTTGTTTGAGCTGAAGGATGATCTGTGTGCATTTGTTGCACATGCACAGTATGAGCATGACCACGAGATGAGGGAGCTGGCTACATATCTGAGTGATGTGCGGATACTGTCGCAGCTGCATGTCCTTGCATTGATCGATGAGAAGTTGGTCGGTCAGATGTGGAGGCTTTCCGAGATCAGTCAGTCTGTTCCGGACACGCTCAACTACGCGAGTGATCTTATTGCATGCGTGGCAGAGTGGGTGGAGAAGCCAACAGAGTTCTTCACTGAGAGAATCCCATGCGAGAACATTGCCTCATTGCCGAAGGGGTCTATGGCCAGGCTGAAGCGTATACTCGAAACAGCAGCAACAAAGGAGAGTGAGGAGTGCGCTCGAGAGGTTATGACTGTCATTCTGGCGTACATGAAGACTATGTACGCAGAGTACACATCTGATTCCGATCAAAACCAGATGCCTCTTGCGAGTCTGAAAGGTGCGCCAACCAACAACAACCAACAAGAATCGGTGTTCTCTGCAATCGATTACAGTCATTCGAGAAAGCCTAACTTGTGCCCAATGCGAAGGGAGGGAGAAGTCATGTTGGTCAAGAACGGATTCTTCAAGAGACCAATGTCGAAGGAGGAGTGGGATGAGAAGTCTACCGTTGCACGGAAGCGGCGGAGAGAGGTGGAGAAGTTGGAGAAGGAACATGCTGACAATGTTTCCCTTGGCAAGCATGATCAGTACGAGGAAGAGTATGCCAACAAGAAAGAGAAAGAGGGACGAGGTGCGAATGCGCGTGCGGTCTATCAGACTCTCATCAATGAGACGGTCTTTGTTGATTCGAGTGTGCGTATGAGGGAAGAGCTGCGAGGCAAGAGTGTGGGAGAACAAGTGGAAATGCTCAAAGCCCAGATACGCTATCGAGAGTTAGTCATGTGTCAGCCTGAGTGCAAGCCCGGTTGCTACACTCTCGGCAAAAAGACACTCAACGAGCTCAAGGAGGTTATGCTCTTATTCATCTCAGATGACGCTGCGAACACTATCCCACATGCTAGCAGCGTTGAGCTACTCGACTCCACAGTGGAGGTCGAGTTTGATGAAACGTGGTGTGGAACAGTGACACGGGTTGAATCTCATGGTGCGCGCGGTGCAGTCATGGTCAAGATTGCCTATCATGGGAGCGAGGACAGGGGTGTGTTCCCAATGACCTTGGACGAATTCGAGCTAAGGACGGGAAACAACACCTTGCGCATGGTACAGAAGTGCAAGTGTGACACCGAGGGAGAGGAAGACACCAACAAGAACGACTGACCAACAACAACAACTCATGTACCTAATGTAAATACAATGTAAACACTTTCCCAATAAAACCCATATACCAATAATACCTGTGCTATGGCGATATGACTTTATGTTTATTATAGTAGTAGTGTTGAAATAATATGTTGAAATATGAATACATTGTAGAAATAGATGTAGCAAAATATATTGTAGAAATCTTGCGTGCAGTAGGACGTTACCTAAACGATTTTATTAAAAATTGAATCGAGAAAACAAACTCACGATTGTAGAGAATGGCGGAAACACATCGTCCAGACAAAGAGGGAGAGCAGCCGCGGGCCGACCGGAAGCAGCGAGAGCGCGAAGGCGCCCAACCTGCAACCAATACAAACAAAGAAAGCCAATAACAAACCAATATGTACCTTTAAACAACGAAAAGGGGGAAGAGCGGGCGAGGAAGGGCAGCAGCGGCAGCAGCAACGACAGCAGGGAGGCGGGCAGCTGCAACAGAGAGCAAGGCTGCTGCTGCAGAAGCAGCAGCAGGCAGGCAGGCAGGCAGCAGCAGCAGCAGCAGGCAGGCAGGGAAGAGGGAGATCAGCTGCCGGCCGGCCGGGAGCAGACCGAGCGCGAAGACGCCCGTCTGCAACTAATACAAACAAAGAAAGCCAAAATATTAATCAATATGTACCTTTAAACAACATGAAGAAGTAGAGGAGGGTGGAGGCGGACAGCAGCAACAGAGAGCAAGGCTGCTGCTGCAGAAGCAGCAGCAGGCAGGCAGGCAGGCAGCAGCAGCAGCAGCAGGCAGGCAGGGAAGAGGGAGATCAGCTGCCGGCCGGCCGGGAGCAGACCGAGCGCGAAGACGCCCGTCTGCAACTAATACAAACAAAGAAAGCCAAAATATTAATCAATATGTACCTTTAAACAACATGAAGAAGTAGAGGAGGGTGGAGGCGGACAGCAGCAACAGAGAGCAAGGCTGCTGCTGCAGAAGCAGCAGCAGGCAGGTAGGCAGGCAGCAGCAGCAGCAGCAGGCAGGCAGGGAAGAGGGAGATCAGCTGCCGGCCGGCCGGGAGCAGACCGAGCGCGAAGACGCCCGTCTGCAACTAATACAAACAAAGAAAGCCAAAATATTAATCAATACGTACCTTTAAACAACATGAAGAAGTAGAGGAGGGTGGAGGCGGACAGCAGAAACATGGAGACCAGCAACAGCTGCAGGCGCGGAAGAGGGACCGCAGCTGCAGGCCAGCCCGCAGCAGAAAGAGCGCGAAGGCGCCCAATCTGCAACTAATACAACAAAGAAAGCCAAAAAATAAATCAATATGTACCTTTTAACATCATGAAGATGGAGAGGAGAGTGAAAGCGGGCAGTGAAGGCAGGCAGTGAAAGCGGCAATGATCCTGCAGCACATAACATCAAATGACAGAAGGAAAATAATGTCATCGAACGAAAGAAACGTTTAAAATAACTGCAAATGGAGGAAAATGACTGGTGGATCCGAAATAGGTCGCTCTATTCAGCCAGCTCGGCTGTACAGTGCATCTGCCAAATCGTAGATGCCACAATAAACATATAATGGTGGAAGAACGTGATGAACAAACGAAAACAACAAACGAGCGGGAAACAAACGGGCGGGAAGATACCGGAGAGACGCTTTTTGACCGCCCGTGTTGCTCATTCGTCGATAGGAGCGTACTATTTTAATCCGGAAGGGGGCGGGGTTTTGGGCGGCTGTGTCGATTTTAGCGGAAATTAACCCCTGCGCGCGGAATGCGTTTTAATTTACTTTCAGCAGCATTTCAGGACAAAACATGTACATATATGGTATTTTTGAAAAGGTTGGGTCACATAGTATTTAACAAAAGTGTGTTTCACCAAAAATCTTTCATATACAAAAACCGTTTGCGCCCCCTACTGATTAGTATAACATTTGGTTAAACCCACTCTGGTAACATTCGGTTAGCCTAGGCGTATGCTACCAAAAGTCGCTAAGCTCGCGGTATTATACGGGTTTTCATAGGAGAAAACACTTGATGATACCACTTGCGCTCCTATGAAAACCCGTAACATAACGCGAGCTTAGCGACTTTTGGTAACATACGCCTATCACAAGCGTATACTATTTTCATTTCGGAGCCCGATCGAATCGCCGAGTCAACTCGCTCCGCCCTATTCATTTGCTTAACATATGAAAAGGTTAGGCAGTAAACCCGGCGTGAATTTGCCTTTGCGCGCAGCCATAAACGAGCGAGCGTCGTTTCGAACAGTCTCACAGGGGGTGTGTGCACCGCGCACCACGCTGAATGCTTACATTCAAAACAGCAAACCATTTTGTTATTTTGTATTAAGCAAAGTTGCAAAGTGTTTGTAAATTTTTGAAAAGTGCTCATCGATACCTGGGAACTCGCACATTTTTAAACCTGAAATGTGATCGAGCCGCACCTCATCGATAAAAATCGTTAATATTCCACAAGGTTAAGCGGTAATATACCGTGAGGATAGTGGCGCGTTTCTTAATATACCCTCTGCTAAGAGTATGTTAAGCAAATGAGCTCGCGCTACGTTACCGATAACCACGCGGTATGTTACGGGTTTTCATAGGAGCGATCGTTTTTTGAGAGAGAAAGAGAGAGAGAGAGAGAGAGAGAGAGAGAGAGAGAGAGTGTGTGTGTGAGAGTGAGTGTGAGAGAGAGAGTGAGTGTGAGAGAGAGAGAGTGAATGGTGGTTTTCGGTTAAGATTTGAATTCGTATTCATCATACAAACATCTACTAGTTGTTACAAAGGCCACATTCGCAATAAGGCTTCACTGAATGACGGTTGTATTACTGTAGCGAACTGTTATTGGCTGAGCCGTGTCGTATCCAGTGCGTATGCAGTGAGCACCCAGTCCGACGGTATTCATCTCGTTAGAATATGCATAATCAGTAATATATTTATTCCATATTGCACAAACGCGCGTGCGCGCATTCTCAGAGATCCACCGGATCGGTGGTCGGTAGCCTGTTCATTCTGTCTTCTTTCTTCAAGAAACGGCCTTCGAACTAGAAAAAAAAACTGATTGTGATATGTATTTTTTTATTGTTATTTGAGTATATATTAGCAATGTTCGATAGAACCGAGTACGATTCATGGCTAAAAGCGAAGGGAGGCAATAATTTCCGTAGCTCGATCTGCCGGATCGGTCGGAACGGAGGCGGGGGCTTCAATTAATTCAGTCTCGGCTCATGAATAGAATGTCAGCGACAACCAGGGAACATTTATATCAATTTCATATCAGAACTTTGCATATTCTTTGCCGACATCGAAAATCGGGCTCGCCTACTTGTGTCGCAAAAACAATGCAAACCCGGCGCGTATCACACGTTGGCGGTCACCTGGATATATAGGGAAACGCCAGAGAGCGGCTTTCAGACAAACGGACAACCGAAAATGCGCAGAGTTTGAGAAACAATCAAGCTCAATATTTTGACAATCAAATTCAATATCACGCTTGTGTGCGCGTGTGCCTGGATCTCTGGACGAGTCTGGATCGATCGATATCCGTTCAAAGATCACATCAAAGATCAGACGGTTGTTTTCACCATCCAGACGGATTCGCAACTATTAGCTCATATCATTCTCATCGATTGCCGACAGCTGCACGTTTCTTGCTATAATTTCGTCAATTTTCAATGTTTTTTCGCAATTTTTTCACCATTTCTTGCCATTTTTCTTGGACGTTTGTCTTGTACTTGTTTCTTTTTTTTGTTTTCTTATTTCTTGTTTTTCTTCTTATCTTGTTTCTTCTTCTTTCTCTTCTCTCCTTTCTTCTAGTTTTTCATTATTTCTTCACGTGTTCGTCTGTGTGATGTCGTGTGCTGTCTCTTCGTCTGGACTTCTGTTGCTGTGACAACTTCAATTCAATCAATCCCGCCACGTTCGTTTATGATTGTCCTCATTAGTTGTGTATGTACTTTTCGCATTCAAAGTTATACTTCCGCCCCATCTCATTTTCGCTCTGCCAAACGTCGATATCGATCGATTATCGATCGATATCGTATATGATGTAGCAGTACTTTGAAATTAGCTAAACGGAACATAATATTTTTGAACACTGAGTGTTTTTCGATGGAGTTTTGATCAAATTTCATTGGTTATCGAAAACTTTTCGATCTTTTTCGATATCGATTGGACCGGATTAAAAGAAATTCATGGTTGGACTGTGATAGATAGATTAGGTCTAGGAGAAATGTGACGTTGGCAAGCCGGTGTTTGACATTGGTTTGCCACTTTGTTTCCTGTTTTACATCGCGTTTGATTTGAGGTTTTCTCAAATCTTATTATGTCATGTGGGTGTAGGGAATGCGCATGAGTGCACGTACACATCCTCGTCGGAGGGCAGTGGTTAGCACCGGCCTCCTGGGCGTGTATTCTAGTTCTAGGGTGCGCAACTAACTCCTCAATTGGGTACTGGCTACTTTGTGTCTAGTGATACCCATCACTTGAAATACGGAGCAGTAGCAAATTCAGCCCTGACATTTAGCAATGTCCAGGCCATGCTCCGTATAAACTAAAATTTACACAGCACTCGTCCAAAAGTGCTCTTCGTGGCGGGACCATTTTTTAAAAAAAATAATTTGATAAAAAAATATTTTTTTGTTATTTTTTGTTAGCATACGCCTTTTTCACAATAATATAAAATATAAACAAAGTTTATTACACCAGTTTTTCTAATGACAAATGTTTATTTATTAATTAGTGTTTTTTGTTTGTTTTTCTCACATTGGGTTTGACATAAACATACAAACTAAAAATATGATAGGCTTTATTATTTCGGAATACACTGTGCGTATTAATCCATTCACCATTAACAATACAAGACAATAATTCTTCCTCTAATGTGAATATTAATATCAACAAAAGAAACATTCGAATGAAGAACAAACATTGTGAAAAGAGAACTTGACCATGTGGTGGTGTTGTTGTTGGTATGTGTCACATTCGTGCTAACACCTAAATTTTGTTTCTCCTCCTCCTCCTCATCATCATCATCATCATCATCATCATCATTACTGTCAGCATACTCTTCCTCTCTTAGGAGTCCAAGGTGTTTTTTTTTATCACCGGGGCCGCAATAACTGGCAAGACTACGTTTGTCGACGACCTGCTCCGTCTTTTGCGGACTCGTCATAGTACTGTGTACTTTGCTTCCAACGATGGGCAGCCGATCTATGGATACCGTTCGGAGCGCGTGCTGATCTGTGACGGACTGAGTACCTACTCGCAGCGTGATGCGAACATTGTTCGTGACGTTATGATGGGAGGTGAGTGAAACGTGCAAAAGTGGAAACAAAAGAGAAATGTTCAGTTATCACTTACATGATTCATTAAGGCACTCCCACTGTGAACACCTACCGTGGATTGTGTGAAGTGCGCGTTCAGACGATCATTATTGTGGACGATATTCCGATGAGCAATGAGATGGCGAGTAGGGTGCACTGGATTGCGTCGATGCAGCGCCATTTAGAACATTTATACCGCGAAGAATCGCAATATTAAACAAACAATGCTCAACGAACCATTGCTAAAATCCAATTTTGGGAAGAGGTGCCTGCACATGTTGTTGTAGTGGCGGCGTCTTAACAATTGCTTGTGCACAATATTAAAACACTAGCAAACTTGGTGTTCTTGGGTGCGTTTTCCTGAATCTTGTCCTCATCGGGATCGGAGAAAGAGTCAAGCACCACGCAATTCTGCCTGAAAAGATGACATGTGAACAGTTATAGACACTCGCACACTTTGTGTTGTGGGTGGGCTTCCGCACAGTCTTTCCCGTATCCTCGTCGGATGAGTAAGACGAGACGAAAAGACGCCTGAATAATGGCATGCGATCACGTTTTAGAAACTAGCAAACTTGGTGGCGACGTGCTTCTCTGGCTCGATGTCGCTGTCGGAAGAGTGAGACATTACTCTTCTCATCTAGAGATAGGGTTATTCATGACAACACTGTGAAATGAGAAGATACAGAATGGAAGCGTGACCCAAGTTAGAACGCACAAAATATGAACACAGATAACACTCATTTATGAGGTAACAATCATGTCAGTCAACAAAATATCACATAACATAACAAAAATAGCAGATATCATGAAATGTGAGGAACCGTGAGGAAAGGTGAATCTATGTACAAAACTAACCTACATAACAATACATTTGTGAGTGCGTGTGTGTGTATGTGTGTATGTGCGTGTCACTCTACACAGATATCATGAAATGTGAGGAACCGTGAGGAAAGGTCATAGTATTCTAAGAAACAGCGATTCTTAGAATACTATGATTGCAACCAACGCTCTTCTTCCTGCTGAAGTGATAACTTCTAGCTGTTTCCTGTTCGAACTTGCGAAGCTGCCAGCTCCACTTTGATCCTGTCTGATTTTTGGTACTGATCAGAATCATGTACTCGGATCCGACCCTGATACACACACTGAGTTTTTAAAATGAACACATCATTAGCTGAAACGTACTTCAAAACAGAATTGTTGACGCAGTAAGAGAGCAGAACGTAGCCTGGAGGAAGCGGAATTCCAGCGATGATCTTTTCGGGGCACTTACACTTGCGCATATAGTCCTTGCATCGATTCGCCAACTGAATAATCTTCCACAATCCCGGATTGCATCGTTTCATCTCACCACGCCTTTTCTTATTTGGCGACATCTGTAACAGAAACATACGCAAAGTTGACGGACACTCGGAGATATACTAATGGTTGATTCAACCCATCACAAATGACACTCTTTGAGACACAGATGGAGTGTTGTAAATACACTTCAATCAATAACAACTGACGGAAAACGAAATAAGGTCTACGAAACGCCTACACAAGTTGTCAAAATGAAGCGACGGTTAACTCACACAACAAAAAAAATCAACAATAGAAAAATGTACCATTATCTACAAAGAGTTCAGTTCATAAAGAAAACACTCTAGTCCATTAAGTTCAGTGCAAAAAGAAAACAACAATGTAAAATTGTAAAATGATCAACAAAAACATGTCTAGTCTATGAAGAGTACAATATACATACGCGCAAGACACTTCAGGGCTTGGTCATGCTACCAGGGGTGGGTCCGTGTTCCACCGGCCATCCGTTGCGCTCCTGCAGGAACTGGTACGGCTGCTTCTCCCAATCGATCGTGTATGGGTAGAATCCGTTTGCGTCCTTCTTGTCGCTTGTACGACCCAGCCAGCTGATCCTACCAATAAACGCCTCGCTCTAAAAAAACATTTAACATGTTTTGATTTTTGAAAAAAAAACGTACGTTCGTCTGGGAGAAGGTGAACAACTCGTCTGGAGGAAGATTCGAGCACATAACAAAGGTGCAAGCCTTCAGCACCATATGTGAGTTCTTTATGTTACATGTGTAGTTGGCTGAAATGTATATCTGTAGGCGGGTACGTATTGTAAACAAACCGTTGCTCAACAAGTTCAGCAAGTCCTTCTCTTCCTCCTCAGTCTTCTCAGGGATGCGTTCGTCAAGAATGACAACTTGCTGCTCGTAGTATCCGGTCCACCACGGATACCGCTTAACTTCTTGAAGAAATACTTCTGCAACACCAATTTGATGTGTAACGTACAACTGAGAATGACTCACCAGGCCATGGTCTTTGGCGAACTTGATGGCAAACGACGTCTTGCCGGTACGCGGCTTGCCATACAAATATATAAGACGGAATCCCTCACGTGGGCACTCTGAAACAAAGTGAATTACTGGCTACTGTCGGTCGGGTACCTTCGAGGTCTGCCGAAGCCCAGTACGCAGTCATTTTTTTCTCGATAACAAAAAAAATGCGCGGGTCGTAGTTCCGGGCGTTCCTGCAGAGTCCATTCCTTGTGTAAAATACCTTATTCCATAGTCTGGCGGATGTCTTCGTCTCGCTCCGACTTGAGGTAGCCTAAAGCACGCAACAATGAATGATTTTTGTATGATACGACATCTTCTTACCCCACGTCTCGTACTCGGTTCCGAGAACGGCGCTTATCAAGTCCTGACTGCGACGGTCGGTTCCAAACGTGACACACACGTCATCCGGTCGCAAATGGAACCACGCTCGCATCTCTTCTTCCGTTTTCATCAGCAGAAGCTGGATGGCCATCTGAAAACAAAACAAAAAAAACCCCGGGAAGGGCGTAGGTCAAACAACCCTTCCCGGTCAATGGCGACAAATCCGGCCAGGATCTTGTAGAACATCACGATGTCCTTGACGTGCCGCCGTTGTTGGAGTGAGTGGAGGCCCAGAATCGCGTTGCGATGGTCGGCTCCATGGCTGACGCTGTTACACCTACCAAGAATGAGTCGGTAGATGTCCAGAAGGAACTGCTGATCTGTGGAGACCACCGAGCGATAGATGCTGTAAGCGCGATTGTAGGCGTTGGCGTAGATCCGATTGCAGTGACGGCCAAAGTGCAGGTAGGAAGTGATGGTGAATCCCAGGTCGACCATTTCCTCGACAGAGTCAATGGCTGCGCCGGCCACCAGGTACTGCTGCTTTGGGTTTTTACGCCCAATGTGAAGTACCTTGGTTTTGTGACCAGCGAGGGGAAGTTGCCATGTAATTGCCCAGTCGTTGACCACATTGATAGCGGTCTGGAGGGGTGACCGATCACCGTCAGGAGAGCAGGTGATGTAGACCTTCACATCGTCGGCGTACATCTTGCAGGTAGCGAGTGGCCGGATGAGCGGGATGAGATCAGCCGAGTAGATGTTGAACAGTATCGGGCCGAGAACGGTTCCCTGTGGAACGCCGGAAGTGATGTCACAGGGAGGAGAGAACTGGTCGTTGACGCGTACTCGGAAGGTGCGGCCGGTAATGTAGTTGCGAATCCACTGCACTGTTGCCTCACTGAATCCCAAAGCAGAGAGCTTGAGAAGCAGCTTGGCGTGGCAGACTCTGTCAAACGCCTTGGCAAAGTCGAAGTAGATGACGTCACAGGTGAGCTGCTTGTCGACTGCGTCCGTCCAATCGTCGAGGCATTCTATCATCTGCAGTTCGGTCGACTTCCGCGATACAAAACCAAACTGCTCCGACGGAAGAATGGCGCGGGCAGATATGTGACGTTCCAGGTGGTCCTTCAGAATATTCTCGATTATCCGACATGCGAACGAGGTACTGGAGATGGGACGATACTTGAGCGGGTCTGTTGTCTGCAATGGCAGTCAACGTCTGCGGCGTGGCCTGCCGAGACGTCAACGCCCATGCGGATGATCTCAGGATAGAGGTAGGACGCTGGTACGGGAAAGCTTGCTGGCCGGTCGCCAATGCACGGAATCGATTCTTCAACAAGTTAAATTGTACGTAGTTGTCGAAAAGGTGAGATTTAACTGATTCACCATGCGACGAGTATGAATAATCGGCTTCACCGGTGTGGGAAAATCTTGCGGCGGGACGAGTGGATTTTATGGCACCACATTGGCAGGTTGTTGAAGAACAGGAGCATTCTGCGGTGGCGCCATGGCAGGCAAAGGAACAGGAGCAGCTGCGGCAGCAGCACTCAAACCGACAGCTGACGATCCGACATGCGCAGCAATGGAAGTGGTCGGCTGCTGTGACATTACACCTAGAACCGTTTAGAATTATAGTGAACAGAATATTTATGAGATAGTCAACGGATGTTTGCACAACCAGTAAATTTGTAACACACCACTATTCTTCCGTCACATCACTTGGTCTTTATCCATTTATTAGAAGAAACAACACAAAAAATGGAAACCAACAAAATCAAATAGCAAGTTTATGAAGAAAGTCCTAACGATACAAAGTAGACCCTGAAACAGAGTTAAACAGTGGTGCTCTTGATATACTTGTAGTGATCCGGGTTGAGACGATCCTTGCACCTCAAGTAGTGCTTCTAGACCAGCACAGTGCCTCCCTGAGAACCAAACTCGATTATGATATGTTAATGCTGACACTTATATTGATCAGTTGGTAGCGGATCCCATGCGCGAAAACGCCGTCAACACGCACCTCCAAGACACTTCCCCATTTTCGATGCGACAGATCCCCCAAATTTCGAGTCGCGAGAGAGTGGGTGCGACAGTTCCCCCAAAATGAAAGAAGCCGAGTGGCGAGATAGAAATACGACACTTCCCCATTTCTGAGATTACAATGCGACACTTCCCCCGTTTCTCAGTTTGGACTGCGACACTTCCCCTATTTTTGATATTGGAGTGCGACACTTCGTATGTTCCTTGAAATGATATTAAAATTTTAATGAGATTCTCTTTCGAAAAGTACGTAAGTAAAGAGAAGAGGTTTGTCTGGATCTGATTCAACAAAAGCACATGCATAAAATCTCTTTGCAGCTGACTAAAATATCAAAACAAACCTGCTCTTTCGAATCACTCTAAAATGTGTTTTAAAAAGACATTAAAAAATATATAATGTAAGGTGACTGTGAAGGCCAAATTTTCATTATATATCACTATGAATAAATTATTATAATGCATAATAATTATGTTCTAATTTCATAAATTCGAAAGAGCAGGTTTGTTTTGATATTTTAGTCAGCTGCAGAGAGATTTTTTGCATGTGCTTTTGTTGAATCAGATCCAGACAAACCTCTTCTCTTTACTTACGTACTTTTCGAAAGAGAACGGATGTCCTTTTCTCAAATTTCGAAAAAAAAAATTCACATTGGTGGATTACGAAAATAAAATATACATATTACAAACTCACTAGTCAGAATGTCATGATTGAAAATACAAATAACTTGTACAACAATACTACATAGTAATATTCACTGGTTTGAAATTATAAAATAGTTTCTGTGATTCCCGCTTTTTTGAAACTGATAGATCATGTGTTGCCGAACAATGTTGTGTTATATAACGAATGTTTGTGAATTAGAAACCTTCGAAATAGCTTGGTCGAACCGCTCACGCGCCTGCCGGTCGCTCATTGACGCGCGCTACACACGTTACAAATTTCTCTCTTCTTCCCTTCATCTCCTAAGCAGTTCCATTACTTAGCAAGTTACTAGCTAGTCGAAATGAAATTCTACTACGAGTAAACTAGCTATTCTTCACTAGTTATCATGTCATATCGCAAGTGCATGTACCGTTAAAAGTTTGTTTATCAGCAGTTTCAAGTTATACAACCATCGACCTAGCCAATAAGGGGACTGACCTAAGACTCTCGACTACAAATCGATAGCTGCTTACAAGGGGTCCATCGATTAATGCAATGAATTTGGATCAGATGACGTCACAGACTTCTGACTAGAGGCTCACGAAAGTTGTGAAGGTGGTCGTCACTCCACCGTGACTAGCGGTACATCATTGGCCGCCGAGACCGAGAGAATTGAACTCGGGACCTTCAGCATGATGCGCGCACATCCACTGCGCTAGCCACCCCATATTTTCAAAGAAGTTTCATCATGATGTGGAATAGCTCAAGTGGTAGGGTGAGGGCGTACTGGTACTAACCAGGCGCGTTCGATCTTCATATCTGCCAGTTTGTTTTGCGAATGTTTTGCGAATGTTTGTAAATGAATTCGAATGTTGCTTTTGGAATCATTTATTTATGCACATACGTACATTAGATTTTGAGCCATTGAAACCTCAGTCATGAATTGTAATTGCAGAGCCGAGTGCGTTAAACTGATATTCCTTATTATATTATGTTAATGGTAGTATTACTGTTAAAATTGGGAAGTTGTGGCACAGAGATCAAAGCAGCCTCACCCGCACTGCTCTGCTCCTCCCCTATTCGCACGTTCTTTAAAGGTAGTGTACCCTCTGAATCTGGGTGCATGTGTAGATACAACATGTCATTGTTTACGACTCAATGATTATATTATGATGATGCAAACATATATTCTGAAACAATTTAGTTTTAAAAAATTATTTGAATATTGGAGTGAGAAATCGTAGAAACTAATAACTTTTAATCAGCTCGGGGGTGTGTGCACAACTGCACGAAGTTACACAATTTGACCACACTAACGGCTGTTTCATTCCAGACAAAGAATTTGCATGTGTTTATATTGTTTCTTATGTCATTCTTATTTTATATAACATTTCTACTATGTGTTTCTTTCACTAAACTGGCGAAAACAGCTTATGGGAAACTATATGCTAAACGCAGTAAGATATGTTGAATGATGTTAAAAATCATAACTCA
>CAWZYM010000107.1:125000-162500 GCA_963966185.1 Rhabditoides inermis | reverse complement strand
CGGCGAGCCGACACGAGAGTGGGTGAACGAAGGGCGGGGCATGCGCTCAGCCAATCAGAGTGCGCACGCAAGAGAGCCGAGCGACCAATGAGCGGAAAGTGCAGTGGGCGGAGCTTACGTGATGCACACCGTCGTCGTCGCCGCCGCCGCCGCCGCCGCCGCCGCCGCCGTCGTAAACACGTTTAGTGGCAAAGCGGGAGAGAGCAAGAGAGGGCGGTTTTTGGATGCCGCAACCGATATTGGTTTCACGAATCATACTCATAGGTCTTACAAAGTGATATTCTAACAAATAACGCACACTAATTAAGTATATTGTATTAGAATAGAGAAATCGTGTGTGCCTTGGGAGTGGCGTGTTGCGCGCGTCACAGCTCAAAACAAACGGGCGCCGCTGCGCGCCGCCCCTAATACGCAACAGAGACACTGGTAGAGAGTGACGACGAGAGGCGACCAGAGCGGAAGAGACGAGACGCGACAAAGAGCCTGGCAGGGACAGTCTCTTTCTCTCTCTCTCTCTCTCTCTCTCTCTCTCTCTCTTTCTCTTTCTCTCCCTCCCACCTGTCTCTCTCCCTCCCACCTCTCTCTCCCTCCCTCTCTCTCTCTCGCTTCCTCTCTCTCCCTCTCTCTCTCCCTCTCACCTGTCTTCCTCCTTCCTACCTCTCTTTCCCTCCCTCTGTCTTTCTCGCTCCCTCTCTCTCCCCCTCTCTCTCCCTCCCACCTGTCTCCCTCTCCCCAACCTCTCTCTCCTTCTCTCTCTCTCTCCTTCCCTCTCTCTCTCCCCTCCCCCTCTCTCCCACCATTTGCGAGAGCTGTCCACCTGGGCAGCACTTGAAGCGCAGTCTCGGCCACGGAAGCATCTGCGGAGGACAGGGCGCACTCGTATGCGGGCAGCATCACAAATGAGAGCTGCACAGGTGAACATGCCAACATGCATACGCAACAGAGACACTGGTAGAGGCACACTCACCACTCCAGAACGGACCACTATTATCTTATCGCAGTTGGTTCTGTTGTGTTTCCCCAGATCGTTTCCCAGTAGGGTTTCATTCGCTCTCAGTCTATGCGCTAGCATAGCGAGACCATTTAAAACACATACAGTAATAGTTGACCCATCCTAATCATAACACATAAAAACCGGGATAAAATCTGTGTGTGTGTGTGTGTGTGTGTGTGTGTGTGTGTGTGTGTTGTGTGTGTGTGTGTGTGTGTGTGTGTGTGTGTGTGTGTGTGTGTGTGTCTGTGTCAGTCTGCGGTCTGCGTGGATAGATTGAGTACTGTATTTTATTGTAGTGAGTGTTCGATGGCGGCGTTGAGAGCGAGTCTGCGGACGGTGGATGAAGAATGGGAGAATAGAGGCGGGAGGAGGCGAGACAACGACACGCAAATCGACACGTAACCATCCTCTCTTTCCCTCCCTCCACTCACTCGGTCTCGTTGTGGAACTCGACGGCACTCGCTTCCACGACGATCCTAGTAGATGGGAGAATGAGGAGAAGGGAGAGAGTGGGGACGAAACACCTGGATGTTGAGGTAGGAGAAAAGAAGGCGAGCGGCGGGCGTCGGAAGAGAGACGACAGGGAAGACTGGCTAGGAAAGTGGGTAGCGCAAACAGTGAAAACGACACTTCTTCCTACTCCAACCGAGTCAAGAGAGCTCGTTATTAGATAGCCACATATTGGGTTTACGTATATTTCACACGCATTTATTCAAATTTCTAGTTGTATATAAAGTGGACAAAAATCCCAAATGATTGACTGAATTTACACAAGTTATGATTCGCAGGCACATTGCTACGGTAGCAAGGTTTCAGCAAAACACCTGACGTAGAGAGGATTCGAACCCGCGACATGAACCAGCCGAACAGATTGCTATGCGAATCTCTTACCGGTTGCGCCATAGAGACGATGAGTGCAATTTGCTAGTATTGAGACATCTAGTTGATTTGCGATCAATCAAAGACGGACTGTGCGAAGGAAAACCATTCATTTTCAGCTGAAACGTATGTTTTCGAAAACAATCAAATCGTCTCTCATGCTTGTGTCTCATTATTGTCTACTTTTCTTCACAAAAAAACACAGGCGCACAGTAAATTATCGCTTAATGAAAGGATCATGCCACGTCCTCAGTGGCGCAGTCGATTAGATGTCAACCTAGCAATCTGCGTACTGCGCTCTGTCGCAGGTTCGAGTCCTGCTACCGCTCGTGTTTTACTTTCTTTCAAATTTGACTGTGCTCTTAGTTACCGTACCACCCGTTCGTGGTCTGTTCCCCCATGGGGGAGATGGTAGGTCTTTTCAATTTTTTGCCAATTTTATGTGTATTCAAATAGGAATAACTGGCACTGAGAATAAACATCGCAGTTCGGGATTGATTTATTAATGGTTTTCACAAAACAAAAGTAAATGTTAGATCACGTGTGACGCAGCTCCCTCTTGTCCCTCCTGTGAGCCTCGCGGAGAAATTGCGCCCTGCGGCCCGCGGCGATGGCCATGTTAGCGAACGCGTCGTTCATCTCGTCCGAGTTAGTGGCAGCAATCTTGAATGTACGGATTAAAAAAGAAGGATGCTGGAGCGGGTATATTCACTTTCTCGCATGCCTCTGCAGATGAGGTCATTAGAGCTGCAGCGGTTATGACCGCTTCACGAGCTTCCGGAATCCTTGACCACGTTAGAGACGCGTACGCAGCAGCTCGCTGCACACCGGCCAACTTAAAAGAGACAGTCAGAGTGACTGGAGATGGCGATCAAGTGACGTACCTGGCCAATCATGATTCGCTTCACGTTGCCCTCCTCAGCGGCCAAGTGGGCTCGCTTCTCGAGATCGAATGCCCTAATCAATTGTCATGATAGAAGAGAGAGAGAGAGAGAGAGAGAGATAGAGAGAGAGAGGGAGAGAGAGGGAGAGAGAGGGAGAGAGAGGGAGAGAGAGAGGGAGAGAGAGGGAGAGAGAGAGAGAGAGCTCTTACAATTGCTGTATGTTTACTGTATACAGTTGATCCCCCATCATGATATGAACATGTGTTGTCGCATCCTCGTTTGAAAGGACACATCTGCTACTCCCTCTCTCTCCAATCAATTCCATCGCATACTCTTTTTATTCTTTCTTTCTCTTTCCACTCCCATACTTTCTTTTCTCTTCCCATCCTCAAACTTTCGTACTTTTATCACATTCAACCACACAATTTCATCTTATCTTGATTTCGAATGTATATCATTGCAGCCTATATTTCTCATCACTGCCTAAATCAATATATTTCACCGATATCTATCGGAAAAAAATGAAAGGTAAGTAGTAAAAACGGTATAACAGATCAAAGTAAGAATTTCGCATATGTGAGATTGAGAAAGGGAGAGATAGGCCGAGAGGTGGAAAGACAGAGAGGTATGAGACAAAGATAACTTGTATTCTATTGAATAAAGTGGTCAAACTATTTACCAATTGGTAAAAGTTGTCAAACTGTTCACATTACACTGTAAAGTAATATAATTGATGCGCGCACAAGTTAATAAAATGTATACAAATGTAAACTTTTTGATTTCAGAAGATGAACGTGATGCAAAAGATGAAGAAGATGATGCAGAGCTGGATTCCAGCTGCCACTTACATCCTGAACCTTTTGGAACTTCTCGGAATGTCTGTGATCGACGGATGTGAGAAGACCATCAGACTCCGCACAAGAACGGGTGGAATCGAGATAGTGATCAAGAAGATCGACAAACGTTGTCTTGAGAGGATAGAAGACACCGCCTTTTACACCGGTAGTTCCAACTTCACCCAACTTCAAAGTCGAGCTACCATCCTTCACGTCCTTCACTCAACAAGAAAGAGTGCAGTAACAAATATGCTGTTGTTTTAAATCGTATGTAATATATGTATCGAATAAAACTAATTACTATCGAAACGTTTCCGTATTTACAGCATGAAAAGAAATAGTATTTCGTATCTAGTAAAAGTTTTTCAAGGAGAAATGGGCAGATCGGGGCGACGACAAAGTATCTCGTGCCGACGAGCCACGTTCTGGAAAGACGAAGAGTCTCTCTCTCTCTCACTCACTCGCTCTCTCCCTCTCTCTCCTTCTCTCTCTCTCCCCTCTCTTTCTCCCCCTCTCTCTCTCTCACTCGAGTAGAAACGCGACCGGCAACTCATTAATGTAGTGTAGGAGCTTGGAGGGGGGAGAGAAAGATTCGTCCCAACATCGAACGGCGCGGGTCCACTTTTGGGCCTTCGCGGTTCGAGGTTGGGGGCGGGGTTTCGGCGCGCGCCGACCAATCAGCGCCCGGATCGGAAACGGCTTGGTCAGCCGGGTGAGACTTTTGGATGGACTATACTGAGTAAAGTTGTGAGTAAACATATGTCAAACTATGTATTTTTGGAAAGCGGATGCCGGATAGTATACGAAAAAATTGTTTCTGCAAAAATCAGAGGCAAAATTTTTCGGTCGAACCGGACATTCCATGTACTCTCCCCTTTGGATTTGCGGGGTACGTTTCGGGGCACAGTGCGATACGTTTTATAGTGACTCACAAAATAGTATACCGTTGGAATTCTGGTTTTGCGAGGAATCTATTGCACTAAACTAGAAAGTTCTAGCTCGAAAACTGACCGAGTTATGTACGATTTTCTAAAAGCCCAATTTTGGGCCTTTGTGGATCCAGATGTGGGCCTTGTAAGCGGTAGCACGTTGGGGGCTGGTTTGAGGTTCTAGGGGTTTTTGAATATGGAAACAAATGATCCGGGAAGTTTCAGGATGGGGAAAAAGCGGTTTGGAGAGAAGAGGGTGATATGATATGGATATATTTTTTGCAAAAATTTAGGTGTTGCGCGAGAGCCGCGCGCGAAGAAAGAAGAGCCGAAATCGAGAGCTCGAGCATGACGTGTGTGAGGTCTTTGCCATTTCTCTGTCTATGTCCGGGGCGCGCGCAGCGCGCCGGCGCCTACGATTGCATAGTGATAGTGATAAGTTGTGTTGCAGGTGATATCTAGTGATGAAACTTTGACTGTGGAGTAAGAGTGATGAGGTGAGTCGGCTGGCGTCAAGAAAAGTGTGTTATGATGGGTGGTGAGTGAGTGAGTGCTGATCGAAAATGGGGATTTGTGAAGGTCGAGTGAAGAGTGACTGTTGGTGGTGAGACAAGTGATTTCACAAGTGAGTGTGTGATCAATAACTGAGTGACACCAGAGACTTGATGCAGCGTCCCCTGTACAGCGCGATAGGATGTTTGACCCATGCCTTCTGAGATTTTTCAGCAGCGTGTGCAGCGTTGCGAACAGCAAACGCTGTTGCTTTTTTAGCACTTCTTCTTCCACAGTCAGAATTATGACCCCTTTTGTCGTGACTCTACTTCCGTTCCATAAGCCATAGCGCGCCCGCTATCAGTCTGTTGCGTCTGCCTTCCGAGTTACACCTGTTGCCCTCGGTAATCCACCCTCGCATCGGCTTTCTGCCACCTCCGACCCTCGAGTTCTCTCTCTTCTCCCCTCGATTCAATCCGCTGCGAGCCCTACAGTCACATTGAACATCTGAAAAGTAATGAATCTAACTTCAAAAATAATTTCAAAGCATTCCGATATATGGATGACTTGCTCGTGGTTCACGATCCAAGAAGTTCTGTTCTCAACCACGTAACAAACGACATATATCACAACTCACTTACTCTAGAGCAGACTAATGCTAACGCACAAAAGACCGTTTTTCTGGACCTTTCTCTCTCAAAGAACAGCAGAAAATTCATAATAGAGTTATTCAACAAAACAGATGATTATAGCTTTGAGGTAGTTAGGTATCCAAACTACGAATCTAACATCAAGAAGTCAATAGGAATGAATACACTTTATGGTGAACTTCTGAGAATCTATAGAACGTGCACTCAAAGTGAAACGTTCAAACTACGTTGTAAACAATTAATCCAGACTTTCATCAAAAATTAATATCCCTCCCATCTTATTATGTTCAAATTCACAAAAATGATTATGACCAATAAACAAATAAGCATCAAACACAAAATAAAATCTATTGATGACGTCATCGCCATCACTCGCTGAAAAGCGCGCTCCAGCGAGAATGCGCGGGAACGTGTAGCCCCGCCCCTACTCTCTCGCAACAGCGAGTACCGGCACTCAGTCATTCACACTCATCATCTCCCTCCGAGGCGCCGGCTGACCCTGCTCAAATAGCGCATTGCGCACCTCCCCAAGACTGAACATGTTCAGCTAATTAGCGCATTGCGCACCTCCCGAACAAGAGCACGATTACACACAAATATACGTCGTGTTGTTGATCGTCTGCATGTTGTGTGTTTGTCCTTGCGGTTCCTACTGACGAGACTCCGCCGCACTGTCCTTACAAATCCAGTCTAGAATAGGAGTCGAAACTGGTATTTGTACTATCATTATTTTTTTAAATTCATTACATCACAATTCAACTGATAATCTGGCCGAGCGCGACACCCGATACCGTATCACCGCGCAACATAACACGATGACACGAAAGCCACATTGCGTAAACATCTCATTCTAACACGAAAACACATTTGAAAGCGCCTCACAGTCTCACAACATAGCAGTTCATACCCGTTCACACCACGCTCTCTCCTTCCATCCGTACTTTCCCCCCACTCGTCGCCCTTTTTTCATACGCGTTTTCGCAACACACTCTCATTCACCCCATCAGCAACATACAGTATCCGCGCACCCACTCGTACTTTTTTCTCTCACTCACACCACCCTTCTCTCATACTCGTTTTTTCCGCAACACATTCCTCCCATTCGCACCGCCATCTCTGTTTCTCGTTTCAGCAACATTCAGTATCATCGCACTGCTTCTGCCAGACAGCGGCGCGAATCAGTCGTCACCGCTCTGAACGCAGATCAGCACTGCTCGTCCAACACCAGCGAGCAGGTCCTCACCCACCTCACCCGAAAAACAGACGCCATGCACAGAAGGTTTAGCAATTCTTTGCAGGAAGTAGCTACCCGTGTGACCGCCGTCATCCCAGTGATTTCCATCTGGACGGGTTCGCGGAGAAGATCGCGCCATTCACCGGCGCCAGAAGTAAGAGGACGTGATGAACTTCCGAGCGCATACGCTCTCGTCGGAAGGCCAGGTACCTTTGAACTTGGACGGAATCGCGCGTGAGAAAGCGGAAGAACTAGACGACTCAAAAAGAGCAACTACGAGGAGCTTTTTAAGCACTTGTCCGAATTCTTTGAGTCCCCCACTCAGCGCGCGATAGCGGAGCAGGCCTTATCGGCATATAAACAAACTGTAGGCGAGTCAGCCACTAGCTATACGGAGAAACTGCCGAGCCACCATCATCACTGACAAGTTTAAGAACAAAAGGCTGTCAGTCTGCGTGTCGCATCTGCGTAGAGACATCAAGTATTACGTGCGCATGTCGAGCCCCACCACCTTTCAAACCGCGGCGATTAACAAAGCCATCGAGGTAGAAGCCTGGCTGGCAGAGACTGCGGCTGACCGCATACTTGAGCCCGCAAGCGACGTGATGGTGAACGCGTTCCGACCCTCAGCCGCGAGCAATCATCCAAAAAGGTGATACTTTCGTGGTTTCCGGCTGTGATATCAATTCTCATTTGAATATTTAATCCACCACGCACATGGAGTCCGTACAACCATCGATTTCCGATATGCTCTTACTGTAACAAACGCTATCACACATCTTTTTCGAACCCGTGACCTCGAGATTACTGGGGGCCGCTCTAACCAGCTGCGCCACAGAAGCAGATGGGAGCAAGGCTGAATACATTGATGATAACACCGGAGAGAGCATAATACAATCCTTTTTTGAGTGCAAATGATCACTCACATAGAAGACCAATAGACCAAATCGCATCCGCTTATGAATCTTATCATACTTTATCACTCGCTACTAGTGTTGGGCAAAATCCTAATCCGAGTTGGATTTTGGATTTTGGATTAATCAAAATCCCAGATATTCAGGGTTTTGGATTTTGTATTAATCCGTAATCAAATATTGTGGATTTCGGGTTTTGGATTAACCCAAAATCCAAAATTTTTGGATTTTGGATTTCAGGTTAATCCAAACTTTGGATTTTGGATTAATCCAAGTTTTACATTGTCTTTTTGGCATCTTTATGCCTTACTAATAGTAGAATTTGGTGTTTTTGATGTTTCTGTAACGTTACAAAGGCGCCGTTATAGATGAAAGCTCAAATAAAGTGAAATTTCATCATTTAAAACGACATTATTTTAACAATTTGTAAACGAGTAGATTAATCCAAAATCCAAAACCCGGATTTATGGATTTTGGATTTTGGATTAATCCAAATCCCCAAAAAACTGGATTTCGGATTTCGGATTAATCTGAAATCCAAAATTTCTAAGATTTTGGATTAAGATTCGGATTAATCCGATTAATCCGATTAATCCACGATTAATCCAAATTTGGATTAATCCTGCCCAACACTACTCGCTACCATCGAAACTGAATGGAAACACGCGAGAGAGAGAGAGAGAGAGAGAGAGAGAGAGAGAGAGAGAGAGAGCTCTTACAATTGCTGTATGTTTACTGTATACAGTTGATCTAAGGACCCCAAACGAAATTTGAGATTTCGAAATTTCGTTATCATTTTATCATGATAATATTACATCAGTTATGTAGTTTCGAAAGATATATAGATGTTGTATGCTTACTCGATACACGCGCCGCCATTCCGCGCCAAGCGCGCGCACCGGAGCGCGCGCTTTCAATGGGGCAATGCGACAGAGAGGGTGCCCCAATCAACGGGAATAATGACGTCATAATGTAGATTAATCGATAATTCATATTAATACCGCGAATACTATGCTTTGAATTGAGTATGGTTGCAATCAGAATATTCGTCCGGAACTTTCTAGACTAATTAGATCGCATAGTTTGTCCAGTATTGATAAGTTGATAACGATGACGGGATTTCGCCCGGAGCGCACAAATGTTTGTTGGGGTCCCTACAGTTGATCCCCCATCATGATATGAACATGTGTTGTCGCATCCTCGTTTGAAAGGACACATCTGCTACTCCCTCTCTCTCCAATCAATTCCATCGCATACTCTTTTTATTCTTTCTTTCTCTTTCCACTCCCATACTTTCTTTTCTCTTCCCATCCTCAAACTTTCGTACTTTTATCACATTCAACCACACAACTTCATCTTATCTTGATTTCGAATGTATATCATTGCAGCCTATATTTCTCATCACTGCCTATATCAGTATATTTCACCGATATTTATCGGAAAAGAATGAAAAGGTAAGTAATAAATACGGAATAACAGATCAAAGTAAGAATTTCGCATATGTGAGATTGAGAAAGGGAGAGATAGGCCGAGAGGTGGAAAGACAGAGAGGTATGAGACAAAGATAACTTGTATTCTATTGCATATAATGGTCAAACTATTTACCAATTGATCAATTCGGTAAAAGTTGTCAAACTGTTCACATTACACTGTAAAGTAATATAATTGATGCGCGCACAAGTTAATAAAATGTATACAAATGTAAACTTTTTGATTTCAGAAGATGGACGTGATGCATAAGATGAAGAAGATGGTGCAGAGCTGGATTCGAGCTGCCGCTTACATCCTGACCCTTTTGGAACTTCTCGGAATGTGCGTGATCGATGGATGTGAGAAGACTATCAGACTCCGCACAAGAGTGGAACCGATATATGGATCAAGAAAATCGACAAGCGTTGTCTTGAGAGGATAGAGGACATCGCCTTTTACACCGGTGGTTCCAACTTCACCCAATTTCACCGTCGAGCTGCCATCCTTCACATCATTCACTCAAGAAAAATACTGTTCTAAATCGTGTGTAAAATATGGATCGAATAAAACAAATTACTATCGAAACGTTTCCGTATGTACAGCATAAAAAGGAATAGTATTTAGTATCTAGTAGAAGTTTTTCAAGGAGAAATGGACAAATCGGGGCCACGTTCTAGAAAAAAAACGACGTCTGCCCTCTCTCTTTCTCCCTTTCTCTCTGTCTCTCTCACTCCCTCTCTTCCTCTCTCCCTCCCTCTCTCCCTCCCTCCCTCTCTCCCTCTCTCCCTCTCTGTTTCTATCTCACACATACCTCAACCGCATCCACATACTTGTTGAGTAGTGGAGAGTAGTTCCGGATCAGTTTGTCCTTTCCCACTTCCTCGAGTAGAAACACGACCGGGAGAGAAAGGGAGAGAGGAAGAAAGAGAGATAGAGAGGGGGGAGGAGAAATAGAGAGAAATAATAAAGAGAGAAAGACAGAGAGAGAGAGAGAGAGAGAGAGAGAGAGAGAGAGAGAGAGATCCGCTCCCCGCAATGTGCATTCTCGCGTCGTTCACGTTGGCCGGTGGTTTCTTGACGCTGCGTAGTCTCGCCACACCGACCTCCCGTATTCGGACCGCATTCGGACCGCCTAGAGGGATACGGTAGGGTTACGGTAGGTTGAACTCGGAATACTGTATTCGGAATTTGCAGCGTACCCTGCAGGCAGAGAATCTTTCCGCCCATTACTGCTGCGAGAGGCATCACGGACATCGTTTCCGAAAGATCTCTCGTCTCCCTCTCTCTCCCTCCCTCTCTCTCTCTCTCTCTCTCTATTATCCTATCTCCCTTTCTCTTTCTCTCCCTCCTCCCCCCCTCTCTCTCATTCTCTCTCGTTTCTCGTTCCCTCTCTCTCTCTCCCTCTCCCTCTCTACTTCTCTCTCTCCGCCCCTTCCTCTCCCTCTCTCCGTATCTCTACCTATCTCATTTTCTCTCTCTCTCCCTCTCTCCCTCTTTCTCCTTTTCTCTCCTCCTTCCTCCCGCTCTCCCTCTCACTTCATCTCTCCCCCTCTATTTGCGGCGCAAAACCGTGTCCCAAGTAGTTTCTGGAAGAATACAGTATGCATAATTCAATAGTAACCCGATTTCAAAGTACCGTACCCCAGAAGAACTTCTTCTCCGGTGGTTTTCCGGCGCATCCGATGAGAGTGACGAGAGAGTCACCCTCGCCGTAGATTGGCCCCGCCATGTTCATCCGCACCAACTAGTGTTTGGACCAAATTACCGGTTTATTTCTGGTTAACCAGAAATTTGGCGCCCTTTTCAAAACCAGCGTCATTTAAAACCAGAAAAAATTGGCCAGGTCATTGGCCGGACCAGATATTTCTGGTTTTCGGTCGAAAAAAACCAGAAATTTCTGGTTCTGGTTTTCATTTGGCCAGTACTGGTTTTGGTTTGGCGGTCGTTCGAGAAATGTGACGTCTCATTGTCATTTAGCCATGAAATGTCCTCATCATACCTCATCTCATTCGAGAATCGAGAAATGATATTGACCGGTCCAAAAAACCAGAGGTACAAACTACAAAACCAGAAATTTCTGGTTTTTTGAAAACCAGAAATTTCTGGTTCTGGTTCTGGTTTGGCCAGATTTCTCAAAACCGGTTTATTTTGGCCGGTCATTTATCTGGCCAACCAGAAAATAACCGGTCATTGGTTTTATTTTGGCCGGTCATTCGACCAGAAATCTGGTCGATAAATTGGTCCAAACACTAGCACCAACGCAAATGAATAAATCAATCGATATCGTGTGTTCGAGCACGGCCGGCTCTTCTTTGAGGATTTCTGCCTGCTGCCTCTACGGAGCTGGCGGCTGTCGCTGCAGGCAGTTGCTGACTGCAGTGGAGGAGTGACGGAGACGGTCTCTCGTGGTCGAAGGAGCAGAAGTGACACAAACAAGGATCTTGTCTTCCATACAACCACTTCTCATCGCAGAGCCTTTTTTGACTGACAGTGAACTCACAATCAGCGTCGCGGGGCGTCTCTTGTCAGTGTCTCAGCGTCACGAAACACGGAACTGTTTAACAGATTGCGACCCACTATCCACGATTTGTCTCTGATGAGTGGGTGAATGGATGATCTCATTCTCTTCCTCTCTGTCTTCATGTATTTTCTTGTCTTTTTTCTTTCTCTCTTTCTTCAAGAAACTTCTATGTTTGCACACTCTACTGCCAAGGGCTGTCCCAGACTGTCAAGAGGAAATGATACCATATGGATAAACTATTGTTTATTATTATTATTAACGTGAACGAACGACAACGTTTCCAACAGATCTTTCACAAAAACACACGAGGGTAACGTAAATAAAACGTTAACAATATGCACGTGGAAAAGATCAAATGAGTCAGATGACATCAATGTCGAACACGAATGCATTCTCATTCCAGTTGGGAAAGGTGTACCTTGCGAGGGCGGAAGTCTCCTTATCGCTCTCTACGAGCTGAGCTCCGATCTTAGAGAGGGGACGAGGATGGGTGAGGGAGACGCGGTCGTACTTGCCATCCGAAACCCTCCACAGGCCCACACGCTCCTCGTGCGACACGTATCCACACAGACGCCACCACTCGTCCAGACCACTCCTACAAACGGACCATATAATGCATCGCTCACACAAACATTGTATTCACGCACTTGTAGATGATGAGGCCGCCATAAGCGTCTCCCGCGTGCCACTCGAGAGACTTGTCGTCCGATAGAACGATCCTACTCGCACACAGAGCAGGGGAAGCGAAGAACTTCATCTTCTGACTGCCACTCTACAAACAAATACAATCGACTGGTTCTCGATATATCTACACGCATACCTTCTTGGCGATGTGTGCTCGACGGGTGACGAAAGCGTCTCGCTCATCGACAGCGAGCCGCAGCTGCCCCTCTATCGTCAACTTGTACGTTGTGCGCACGACTTTCTGTGTTAGCTAAAACGAGAATGATCTTTAATTAATTAATGTGCGCACGTAAATTTAATAGATTCTTTGTGTTCTTTCTAATGCAACAGAAGCGCATGAATTATTCTTCGTAAAACAACACCAAGCTGTTCAATGCGCATGAATACATTTTACAACTTTTATATCTCTTTGTCATACATATTTTCACAGTTCGCAGATTTATGTTGTTTTCGAAGAAAAATGTTCTTTTGTTGCATTAGGAGGAACACAAAAAACTATTTACTTGAGTGCTTTCACTAAAGATAATGAATGCACTTTTGTTGGATTTCATAGAAATTTTCATAACTTATACGTTTCCAATCTGCGAGACACTGTCTACGCATTCTAAGGACTGTGCACAGTGAGGCTGAGGCAAAAGTACCGACTGGCCCACGGTACAGCGCGCGTTCACTGATTTGCGCGACGGCAAACGCACGCGACGCACACGCAACACATTTCCCATGTTAAAGAAAACTAAGCTCATCATCATTATCGATTTCTGAGAGGCTCCAAACATGGTCTTATGGTCTAGTGGATAGCGAGCGCTGTCAGTGATCTGTTCATCGCAGGTTCGATTCCTTTCGCTTCAACTAGTTTTGCTAAATTGCTTGAGCCAATCGCGACGCGGAGCTGATGCGTAGCGTGCGCGTTCACCGGTCAGTGAACAAATGAGTGACACTACGGCCGGGCCATGAGGCCAGACCCGGCAGCGGGTAGAACATGTAGAGGCCACCCCACTATCCGAAAACAATTCAGTTGCGATTTGTAGCGCGTCGCCAGGAAGAAGCGGGCCGCTGCGCACCCGCTCTAATCGACGTCTCTACTCTCCCTGACACTCGCCTCGTTGTAGATGTATTCGCCCTCAACTCTCCGCGGCACAATGCACTCCTCCACAACGAATCCATAGCCGAACGGCTTTCCAGTCTCGACGATCTTGGTAGGCCTGGAAGGGGAAGGGGACATGGAGAAACTGAAAATACTTGATTTGTCTCCACTTTCGAGGCACTGCTCACTGTTGTCCGTATTTGGAGGAGGTGATTCCGGCGTAGTGGAAGTAGTCGCCCTTCATCCGCTTGATGTACGCCTTTTCGTCCACAGTCGGTCGCATACACGTCAAAAGGCTCATCTGAAAGAAATTGAATACACAACAGTTTTTTCAGTCAATACTCTCATTACGAATATGTTCTCGATTCGGTAACATCTTACATATAGTATATTATAACTTATTGAATAAAGTTTGTTTACTTTTAACCTAACAAGATGTAAGATCATATTTACCCAAAACGGGCCGAACCAAGCACATGATTACGGTAGCCAGAGTGGATTCCTCCACACCAACCATGTGTCATACTCCATATCAGCGCACGATCACTCAATCACCGTTCACTGATATCACTTTGGTCACTTACCGTATCACTTGTATGTTCACCATCAGTCACTCTTCACTCAACTCTTATCGAAAAGCAAATGCTTCACAATGTACAGTCCAGGGAATATGTAGTTCCGCCACACTCCGCTCGGCCGTCTCACATTTGAAAATCGCGCGAAAGTTTGAATGTGAATTTATTCGCGTGCTCTCGCATGGCTATCGATTTTTGCCCCCTCGTAGTCTTTGCCCCCTCGTAGCCAGCTGCGCCACAGAAGCAGATGGGAGTATGGCTGAATAGAATACATTGATGATAACACCGGAGAGAGCATAATACAACCCTTTTTTGAGTGCAAATGATCACTCACATAGAAGACCAATCGCATCCGCTTATATATCATACTTTATCACTCGCTACCATCGAAACTGAATGGAAACACGAGAGAGAGAGAGAGAGAGAGAGAGAGAGAGAGAGACTCTATAGAAGTCCTCCCTATCCATACAAATACTCAGTAAACATACAGCAATTGTAACAGTTGATCCCCCATCATGATATGAACATGTGTTGTCGCATCCTCGTTTGAAAGGACACATCTGCCACTCCCTCTCTCTCCAATCAATTCCATCGCATACTCTTTTTGTTCTTTCTTTCTCTTTCCACTCCCATACTTTCTTTTCTCTTCCCATCCTCATACTTTAGTACTTTTATCACATTCAACCACACAATTTCATCTTATCTTGATTACGAATGTATATCATTGCAGCCTATATTTCTCATCACTGCCTATATCAGTATATTTCACCGATATTTATCGGAAAAGAATGAAAAGGTAAGTAGTAAAAACGGTATAACAGATCAAAGTAAGAATTTCGCATATGTGAGATTGAGAAAGGGAGAGATAGGCCGAGAGGTGGAAAGACAGAGAGGTATGAGACAAAGATAACTTGTATTCTATTGAATAAAGTGGTCAAACTATTTACCAATTGGTAAAAGTTGTCAAACTGTTCACATTACACTGTAAAGTAATATAATTGATGCGCGCACAAGTTAATAAAATGTATACAAATGTAAACTTTTTGATTTCACTGGAAAGTAATATAATTGATGTGCGCACAAGTTAATAAAATGTATACAAATGTAAACTTTTTGATTTCAGAAGATGAACGTGATGCAAAAGATGAAGAAGATGATGCAGAGCTGGATTCCAGCTGCCACTTACATCCTGAACCTTTTGGAACTTCTCGGAATGTCTGTGATTGACGGATGTGAGAAGACCATCAGACTCCGCACAAGAACGGGTGGAATCGAGATAGTGATCAAGAAGATCGACAAACGTTGTCTTGAGAGGATAGAAGACACCGCCTTTTACACCGGTAGTTCCAACTTCACCCAACTTCAAAGTCGAGCTACCATCCTTCACGTCCTTCACTCAACAAGAAAGAGTGCAGTAACAAATATGCTGTTGTTTTAAATCGTATGTAATATATGTATCGAATAAAACTAATTACTATCGAAACGTTTCCGTATTTACAGCATGAAAAGAAATAGTATTTAGTATCTAGTAAAAGTTTTTCAAGGAGAAATGGGCAGATCGGGGCGACGACAAAGTATCTCGTGCCGACGAGCCACGTTCTGGAAAGACGAAGAGTCTCTCTCTCTCTCTCTCACTCACTCGCTCTCTCCCTCTCTCTCCTTCTCTCTCTCTCCCCTCTCTTTCTCCCCCCTCTCTCTCACTCGAGTAGAAACGCGACCGGCAACTCATTAATGTAGTGTAGGAGCTTGGAGGGGGGAGAGAAAGATTCGTCCCAACATCGAACGGCGCGGGCCCACTTTTGGGCCTTCGCGGTTCGAGGTTGGGGGCGGGGTTTCGGCGCGCGCCGACCAATCAGCGCCCGGATCGGAAACGGCTTGGTCAGCCGGGTGAGACTTTTGGATGGACTATACTGAGTAAAGTTGTGAGTAAACATATGTCAAACTATGTATTTTTGGAAAGCGGATGCCGGATAGTATACGAAAAAATTGTTTCTGCAAAAATCAGAGGCAAAATTTTTCGGTCGAACCGGACATTCCATGTACTCTCCCCTTTGGATTTGCGGGGTACGTTTCGGGGCACAGTGCGATACGTTTTATAGTGACTCACAAAATAGTATACCGTTGGAATTCTGGTTTTGCGAGGAATCTATTGCACTAAACTAGAAAGTTCTAGCTCGAAAACTGACCGAGTTATGTACGATTTTCTAAAAGCCCAATTTTGGGCCTTTGTGGATCCAGATGTGGGCCTTGTAAGCGGTAGCACGTTGGGGGCTGGTTTGAGGTTCTAGGGGTTTTTGAATATGGAAACAAATGATCCGGGAAAATTCAGGATGGGGAAAAAGCGGTTTGGAGAGAAGAGGGTGATATGATATGGATATATTTTTTGCAAAAATTTAGGTGTTGCGCGAGAGCCGCGCGCGAAGAAAGAAGAGCCGAAATCGAAAGCTCGAGCATGACGTGTGTGAGGTCTTTGCCATTTCTCTGTCTATGTCCGGGGCGCGCGCAGCGCGCCGGCGCCTACGATTGCATAGTGATAGTGATAAGTTGTGTTGCAGGTGATAACTAGTGATGAAACTTTGACTGTGGAGTAAGAGTGATGAGGTGAGTCGGCTGGCGTCAAGAAAAGTGTGTTATGATGGGTGGTGAGTGAGTGAGTGCTGATCGAAAATGGGGATTTGTGAAGGTCGAGTGAAGAGTGACTGTTGGTGGTGAGACAAGTGATTTCACAAGTGAGTGTGTGATCAATAACTGAGTGATTTTGGGGAGATAGGGAGTGTGATACATGGTTGGAGAGGTCTCGTCGAGATGATTTCGATAACATGGAGTGTCAGTGTGCGTTGTATACTAATGGAGTGGTGATATCAGTGATACATGATAGAGTAATCAAAGTGATCGCAGTGAGTAATAATTGAGTGAAATGGAATGTAATACATGGATGGAGAGGTCTCATCCAGGCGGTTTCGGATAGGAATTATATAGTAACGAACTGATGCGATCAGTGAAACGTAATGAGGTGATAGGAGTGATATCAGTGAATGATAATTGAGTGATTGTGGAATGAAATGGTGTTCCATACATAGTTGGAGAGCTGTTTTCAAGGTGGTTTCGATGAGCTGGAGAGTGGATAGGTGTGTTATGCTAATGCGGAGTGGTTGGCCATGGCCACTGTCCGAGTCGATTAGTCATGGGATGCAGCGCCAGACACCAGAGACTTGATGCAGCGTCCCCTGTACAGCGCGAGAGGATGTTTGACCCATGCCTTCTGAGATTTTTCAGCAGCGTGTGCAGCGTTGCGAACAGCAAACGCTGTTGCTTTTTTAGCACTTCTTCTTCCACAGTCAGAATTATGACCCCTTTTGTCGTGACTCTACTTCCGTTCCATAAGCCATAGCGCGCCCGCTATCAGTCTGTTGCGTCTGCCTTCCGAGTTACACCTGTTGCCCTCGGTAATCCACCCTCGCATCGGCTTTCTGCCACCTCCGACCCTCGAGTTCTCTCTCTTCTCCCCTCGATTCAATCCGCTGCGAGCCCTACAGTCACATTGAACATCTGAAAAGTAATGAATCTAACTTCAAAAATAATTTCAAAGCATTCCGATATATGGATGACTTGCTCGTGGTTCACGATCCAAGAAGTTCTGTTCTCAACCACGTAACAAACGACATATATCACAACTCACTTACTCTAGAGCAGACTAATGCTAACGCACAAAAGAGCGTTTTTCTGGACCTTTCTCTCTCAAAGAACAGCAGAAAATTCATAATAGAGTTATTCAACAAAACAGATGATTATAGCTTTGAGGTAGTTAGGTATCCAAACTACGAATCTAACATCAATAAGTCAATAGGAATGAATACACTTTATGGTGAACTTCTGAGAATCTATAGAACGTGCACTCAAAGTGAAACGTTCAAACTACGTTGTAAACAATTAATCCAGACTTTCATCAAAAATGAATATCCCTCCCATCTTATTATGTTCAAATTCACAAAAATGATTATGACCAATAAACAAATAAGCATCAAACACAAAATAAAATCTATTGATGACGTCATCGCCATCACTCTCTGAAAAGCGCGCTCCAGCGAGAATGCGCGGGAACGTGTAGCCCCGCCCCTACTCTCTCGCAACAGCGAGTACCGGCACTCAGTCATTCACACTCATCATCTCCCTCCGAGGCGCCGGCTGACCCTGCTCAAATAGCGCATTGCGCACCTCCCCAAGACTGAACATGTTCAGCTAATTAGCGCATTGCGCACCTCCCGAACAAGAGCAGTTGCTCTCAACAATTACACACAAACATACGTCGTGTTGTTGATCGTCTGCATGTTGTGTGTTTGTCCTTGCGGTTCCTACTGACGAGACTCCGCCGCACTGTCCTTACAAATCCAGAATAGGAGTCGAAACTGGTATTTGTACTATCATTATTTTTTAAATTCATTACATCACAATTCAACTGATAATCTGGCCGAGCGCGACACCCGATACCGTATCACCGCGCAACATAACACGATGACACGAAAGCCACATTGCGTAAACATCTCATTCTAACACGAAAACACATTTGAAAGCGCCTCACAGTCTCACAACATAGCAGTTCATACCCGTTCACACCACGCTTTCTCCTTCCATCCGTACTTTCCCCCCACTCGTCGCCCTTTTTTCATACGCGTTTTCGCAACACACTCTCATTCACCCCATCAGCAACATACAGTATCCGCGCACCCACTCGTACTTTTTTCTCTCACTCACACCACCCTTCTCTCATACTCGTTTTTTTCGCAACACATTCCTCCCATTCGCACCGTCATCTCTGTTTCTGGTTTCAGCAACATTCAGTATCATCGCACTGCTTCTGCCAGACAGCGGCGCGAATCAGTCGTCACCGCTCTGAACGCAGATCAGCACTGCTCGTCCAACACCAGCGAGCAGGTCCTCACCCACCTCACCCGAAAAACAGACGCCATGCACAGAAGGTTTAGCAATTCTTTGCAGGAAGTACATAGCTACCCGTGTGACCGCCGTCATCCCAGTGATTTCCATCTGGACGGGTTCGCGGAGAAGATCGCGCCATTCACCGGCGCCAGAAGTCAGAGGACGTGATGAACTTCCGAGCGCATACGCTCTCGTCGGAAAGCCAGGTACCTACTTTTCAACTTGGACGGAAACACGCGTGAGAAAGCGGAAGAACTAGACGACTCAAAAAGAGCAACTACGATGAGCTTTTCAATCACTTGTCCGAATTCTTTGAGTCTCCCACTCAGCGCGCAGTAGCGGAGCAGGCCTTATCGGCATATAAACAATTTGTAGGCGAGTCAGCCACTAGCTATACGGAGAAACTGCTGAGACTCGTGCGAGCCACCACCATCACTGACGAGTTTAAGAACAAAAGGCTGTCAGTCTGCGTGTCGCATCTGCGTAGAGACATCAAGTATTACGTGCGCATACCGTACCCGTTTATTCGACTCGGCCCGTTTCGGGCCGGAAGAAGGACCAAGACTATGAATATAGTATTTTTTTGATCTTGTGACTTGTATTAGTTCGAATCTGAGAGAGGAAGAGAGAAGGAGAGCGATGGGGAAAGAGAGAGGGAGGAAAATAATGAAAGAGAAATGAGAGAGAGAGAGAGAGAAACTCTTACAATTGCTGTATGTATACTGTTTACAATTCATCCCTCATCATTCTATGAACACGTGTTGTCGCATCCTCGCTTGAAAGGGCACAGCTGCCATACCATCTTTCTCCAATCAATTCCATCGCATACTCTTGTTGTCCTTTCTTTCTCTTTTCATTCCCATGCTTTCTTTTCTCTTTCCATTCCCATACTTTCGTACTTTTATCACATTCAACCACACAGTTTCCTTATATCGTGATTACAAATGTATTTCTTTGCAGCCTATATTTCTCATCACTGCCTAAATCAATATATTTCACCGATATCTATCGGAAAAAAATGAAAGGTAAGTATTAAAGGCACAGGGGCGTTTAGCGTTACCAAGGTTGATCGAAATTCACATGAGAACTTGGCAAAACTGATTGCACGTAGCGGGAATCGAACCGGCGTAGCCTGGTCCGTGAACCGTGAGCGTTACCACAACACTACAACGACATGTACTGTCGAACTCATATCGACGAGATGCGCACAGAGATCAACTTTTGGATAAACATTTCGGCGCGAAAATCGAATTCGCCTTACCAAGCTTCGCACGTGCAAATGTTGGTAAACGTGTAGGTAACGCGGAAACGCCGTTCTTTCGCGTTTTCTTTGATTGTTTCGTGTTTATATGGATCAAGCAATGTTCAAAAGTCAAAACTAAGCGCCACTGTGCCTTTAAAAACGGAATAACAAATCAACGTAAAGATTTCGCATATGAAAAGATTGAGAAAGGGAGAGATAGACCGAGAGACGGAGAGACAGAGAGGTATGGGACAAAAATAAACTTATTCTGTCGGATATAGTACTTTATCCTGTCGGATAAAGTGGCCAAATTATTTTAACAATTAGGATAAAGTGGTCAAACTCAAACTTCATATTACACAATCGGGTAAAGTAATAAAATTAATGCGCGCATAAAGTTTATACAAATGAAAACTTTTTTGATTGCAGAAGATGGACATCCTGAACCTTTCGAAACTTCTCGGAATGTGTGTGATCGATGGCTGTGAGAAGACCATCAGACTCCGCACAAGAACGGGTGGAATCGAGATATGGATCAAGAAGATCGACAAGCGTTGTCTTGAGCTGATGGAGGACATCGCAGTTCACACCGGTAGTTCCAACTTCATCCAACGTCGAGCTGCCATCCTTCACGTCCTTCACTCAACAAGAAAGAGTGTAGTAACACATATGCTATGGTGGTCTAAATAGCGTGTAAAATATGGATCGAATAAAACAATTCACATATTCTATCGAAACGTTTCCGTATGTGTACAACATATGTAGAAAGGAATAATAGTATCTCGTGACGACGAGCCACGTTCTAAAAAAAAAACGACGTCTGCCTCTGCCCCTCTCTCGCTCACACACTCTCTCTCTCTCTCTCTCTCTCTCTCTCTCTCTCTTTCTCTCTCTCTCTCTCTCTCTTTCTCCTTCTCTCTCCTTCTCTCTCTCTTTCTCTCTCTCTCTCTCTCTCACACAGTCTCGCCACGCCCACTTCTCGCATTTACGCACCCGGACAACCTAGATAGGGTTACGGTAGGTTGATTTCGGGACACTGTGTTCGGAATTTGCACCGTACATCTTGATGCATACAGAGAATCTTCCCGTTCATTACAGCTGCGAGAAGCATCAACGGAAGTCGTTTCCATGTCTCTAGTCTCTCTGTCGCTCTCGTTCTCTCTCTCTCTCTCTCTCTCTCTCTCCCTTTTCTCCTCTCCCCCCCCCCTCTCTCTCTCCACTCACCGTGATTTCGTTCCAGATACCCGAATCTCTAATCTGCCGCTTCTCCAGTTCCTTCTGGAACTCGAGAGCCTAAAGTACAGTAATCCTTGCATTGTATTACGGTAGATACAGTAATCACTATCACAGTATCTTCAAGTTGCGGTCAGTCTCTTCGAAACACTCCCGAATGCCCCCGAAACACTTCGGAATTACCTTTCGAATCGCCCCCAGAACACTCCCGAATTGCCTTCGGAATACTCCCGAACTTTCCCGAACACTTCGGAATGCTTTGCTATCCCTTCGAAACACTTCGAAATGGGTTCCGAAGAGACTGACCGCACCTTCAACACCTCCGGCTCCTCGTATTAGCCCTTGAGCAGATAGACGTGATCCCGGTACTTGATCTGAGGGAATATCTCTCTCTCTCTCTCTCTCTCTCTCTCTCTTCCCCTCTCTATTACTTCAGTGCCATCGCAATAAACATCGTCTCTTGCGGTGCAAACCCATGTCCCAACAAAGTAGTTTCTGGAAGCATACAGTAAGTAAGACTAGGCATAATTCAATGTACAGTAACCCAATTTCAAAGTACCGTACCCCAGAAGAACTTCTTCTCCGGTGGTTTTCCGGCGCATGCGATGAGAGTGACGAGAGAGTCACCCTCGCCGTGGATTGGCCCCGCCATGTTCATCGACGCCTACGCAATCAATCGATACTCGATCGATATTCGATCGATATCGAAACCTTGAGATCGAGCACTGTCGGCGCGCGACGGAGCTGGCGGCTGTCGCTGCAGGCAGTTGCTGACTGCAGTGGAGGAGTGACGGAGACGGTCTCTTGTGGTGAAAGGAGCAGAAATGACACAAACACCGATCTTGTATTCAATACAACCACTTCTCATTGCAGAGCCTTTTTTCGACAATGAACTCAGCGTCAGTGCGAACATCGGAACTGCTCAACAGAGTCTGAGTGGGTGAATGGATGATCTCATTCTCTCCCTCTCTCTAATTATTTTTTCTTTCCTTCTCTCTTTCTCCAAGATACTTCTATGTTTGCACGCTCTACTGCCAAGGGCTGTCCCAGACTGTCAAGAGGAAATGCTACCATATGGATAAACTATTATTTATTTTTATTAACGTGAACGAAAAACAACGTTTCCAACAGATCATTCACAAAAAACACGAGGGTAACGTAAATAAAACATTAACAATATGCATGTGGAAAAGATCAAATGAGTCAGATAACATCAATGTCGAACACGAATGCATTCTTATTCCATTTGGGAAAGGTGTACCTTGTGAGGGCGGAAGTCTCCTTATCGCTCTCTACGAGCTCAGCTCCGATCTTAGAGAGGGGACGAGGATGGGTGAGGGAGACGCGGTCGTACTTGCCATCCGAAACCCTCCACAGGCCCACACGCTCCTCGTGCGACACGTATCCACACAGACGCCACCACTCGTCCAGACCACTCCTACAAACGGACCATAGAATGCATCGCTCACACAAACATTGTATTCACGCACTTGTAGATGATGAGGCCGCCATACGCGTCTCCCGCGTGCCACTCGAGAGACTTGTCGTCCGATAGCACGATCCTACTCGCACAGAGAACAGGGGAAGCGAAGAACTTCATCTTCTGACTCCCACTCTACAAACAAATACTATACATTGGTTCTCGATATATCTACACGCATACCTTCTTGGCGATGTGTGCTCGACGGGTGACGAAAGCGTCTCGCTCATCGACAGCGAGCCGCAGCTGCCCCTCTATCGTCAACTTGTAGGTTGTGCGCACGACTTTCTGTGTTAGCTGAAACGAGAATCGACGTCTCTACTCTCCCTGACACTCGCCTCGTTGTAGATGTATTCGTCCCCAACCCTCCGCGGCACGATACACTCCTCGATAACGAATCCATAGCCAAACGGCTTTCCAGTCTCGACGATCTTGGTAGGCCTGGAAGGGGAAGGGGACATGGAGAAACTGAAAATACTTGATTTTTCTACACCTTCGAGGCACTGCTCACTGTTGTCCGTATTTGGAGGAAGTGATTCCAGCGTAGTGGAAGTAGCTGCCCGTCATTCGCTTTATGTACGCCTTCTCGTCCACAGACGGTCGCATAAACGTCAAAAGGCTCATCTGAAGAAAATTGGATGAATAGACAACATGTTTTCAGTCAATACTCTTATACGAATATTTTCTCGTATCGGTAACATCTTACATATATTATATCATAACTAATTGAAATTTGACGTTATAAAATGAATAAAGTTTGTTTACTACAACTTAAGATCATATTTTCTTTAAAAATTACTTGCGTAAAGAGATCTTTGTCTTAACCCAATTCAGCAAAAGAACATGCCAAAAAACGTTTACAAATAATAACACAAACCTGCACCTCTCTCTCCTCTCTTTCTCTCTTCTCTCTCCTATTTCTTACTAAATCCTTACTCTCTGTTTATGCCGTTGTGGTCACTTGTTAACAACAACAACAACAACAGACCATTTCAGTATGCGCAGGTTTGTGTTAGTATCCTTCTGTTCTCTCTCTCCCACTGTTCTCTATCTCACTGTTCTTTCTCTCTTTCACTGCTCTCTCTCTCCATCTCTCTCTGCCCTTCTCTCTCTATCTTTCTTTGCCCTGCTCTCTCTCTCTATCTGCCCATATTTTCTCACTACCAGTCGATGTCGTGCCTACTGCGATCTTCCTCCTGGTTATAGTTGGCGGGGTCAAAACAATGCAAACCTGGCGCGCATTAGACGCTGGCGGCGGCGGGGCGGTTTAGACTCAAAGTGCAAGTTGGGAAAAGTCGGTGACGGGAAGGAAGGACACGAAACACGCTGGCCTTTCGCCTAGTGCGCACGCGGGATTGCCCATAATTTTTTAATGTGTTGCGGAAATAAGTACAGTCTCACTTTTTCTTTTGCTTTTTTTCAACACCACGTGCTCCGAGACACATACGATCACCACTCTCTTTTTACGCTCCAATCACTAATATCGCTATATCACTGATCATTTGTCACCGTTCCGACCGCACCGACCATCGGACTCTTCTGGCCGACTTATCACCTTATCAAGATTCATTGATAACACCACTTCATTATCATATAACACTCTATCTCTTCGAAATCACCTCAATGAGATCTTTGTGATCATGCGTCACACTCCATATCACCCAACAATCACTCAATTATCGATTGATATCACTCCTATCACTTCATTACGTTCTAAAAGATCTAATCATTTCATCCCTCACCTGTCTCATGGAAACCAACTCGAAAACTCCATCTCAACCATGTGTCATACTCCATATCAACGCACGATCACTCAATCACTCAATCACCGATTACTGATATCGATTTGATCACTTACCGTATCACTTGCCTGTTTACCAACAGTTACTCTTCACTCAACTCTTATCGAAAAGCGAAATGCTTTACAATGTAAAACATGCTCACCATGCCATTATCCTCTCCATCCTCGTCAGTCGAATCCGGGTTGGATGGAGCAGCGCCGGCGGCCGGGTTGCCAGCAGGGACGGGCGCATCGACGATAGGGTCAGCGTCACCAGCAGACGACTGAACAGAAGGGACAATCAATATCATGAACAATCCATATAAATTTTCCGCACATGTTTGTAGGACAGAGATGAGTACTGGAGTTGCCGCGCAATCGTATTATCGATTATTATTGGTTATCGATCGACTATCGACAATGCTGTTGTTTTCAAGACGAAATGGTGAGGGCCGCAAACCGCAAAACGAATTACAACCAGCGCGCCAGCGCTGGTTGGTTTGTTTAAGACCATACGCGCGCTAGAATCTGCAAGAGGCGACTTATAGAAAGGTTCTTTAGAATCTTTGCAAGAACAACGTTATGCTAATAGATGTTATCAGGATATTACAAAACGATTAAGTTTCGATTTTGGTATCGCTAGCTCTTCTCGGAAGCGAGATACGCGAGCGCGCACCCTAGCTCGGGCTATCCATACGTTGCCGGTTCGTTTTCGAGGGGACGGGGGGGGGGGGGGAGGCGCGCACTGGCCGCCCCCAGCCGACAGCGAGTGCACTTACTATCACAGTCACTCTCACACTCTCGTCAATCGAATCAAGCAACACCGCAGTGCAATGCAGTGTGATGAATAGCGAGCGCGCCTGCAGACCTGACTGTCGGAGGTTCGACTCCGGGTTGGGGCAAAAGTTTGGCGTTCTTTCTTTTGACTTTTGTATGACATGGTGATAGTAAAACTTCCAATTTGATTCTGTGGAACCTAGTTCTTACACTTTTTACACAATTTCAGACTAAAACCGTTTGGGAAACTGTTTTGCTCATAAAAGTAGTTATTGTAGTACATGTACTATACATGAAATACTATACATTTCTATGAAATCCAATAAAAGTGCATTCATTATTTTTTAAAAGGACTAGCGTAACAATATATATATATATATATATATATATATATATCTTTATTCATACATAGTTATGGTAGCGATACAATATGGTTGAAATGCGCGGTACAGAACTAAGAGGAGTTTCGACAGGGTTCTGAGGCTACTCGATCCTTACCCAGACGATGCGCAGACAGACCAAGGGATTTCCTGCCCCCAGACACTGTTGATTAGAGCAGCGTATGCGGGGGTAGGAAACCTTTCATACCACTTACCAGGATGGGGTTCGCGGCCGGTGGGATAGACCCTCCCACTGATTCACTCCCCTCTCCACTCTACAAATGATGGCAAGAGCACGTTTATGACTATATTCTAGTTGGATCTACAATGTTCAGTTGATTTATTTGAGACTTTATAAACTTGGTGACACCGACTTTGAATGCGCTTTTGTCTGACACAAGGACAATGTGACTAGGCAGCTTATTCCATAAATTGTGTACTCGGAACAGGAAAGAAGATTGTGATAGGTGGGTGCGTGCACTGCTCACAAGTTTCAGACCATGTCCGCGGTTTGTTCCCAGACGTCCACTATTCGATAAGAGCAATAAAGGAATAGGATTCACGTAAATGTAACCGTAAATATAACTGTGTGTCAGAGATAAGTCAGTAAACAACCGCCTCATATACAAAGTATCCATTTCCAAAATGGCTAATCTTTTTGAATAAGTCTCATGGGGTAGGAGGCATTTCGTGAAACGCCTTTGAACTTTTTCTAACATGTTCACATAACCATTATTCATATTACAATATATTTCGCATCCAAATTCTAATATCGGTCTAACTTTATATACATAAAAGTTGCGCCAGAGTTCAAAGTCTTTCACGAAGACCTTCTTCACCATTGTAGCTAATGAAGCCGCTTTTCGTGTTTGTTTCTTTACGTGGGCCTCGGGACTAAGATCATACATAAACTGAAATCCGAGATCACGTATTGTTCTAACAGACTCCAGTTGTTGTCCACCAACATTGTACGTGTGTTGCAAGTTATTTTTACCGAAATGCATGATTTGGCACTTAGAAACGCTCAATGACATCTGTCGATTACAAAACCATGAAGACACAGTTTTTAAATCAGATTCTAAGCGCGTGACGCTGTCGGAATGTTCACTGGAGATGAAAACTTTCACATCATCGGCGTACATAAGAAATTCACAATTTTGTATGGCTTCGCCTATATCGTTCACGTATATTAAGAATAACAATGGTCCGAGTACGCTCCCTTGTGGTACGCCAGAAGTAACTTTTAACCACGAGGACATACTGTTTTTGATTCGTACACATTGCAGTCTATCGGATAAATAATTTTTTAACCATTGGAGAAGTGGGCCCCTGATACCGTAAGAGGAAACAATTTGTATCAACCTCCTATGTTCAACGACATCAAAAGCTTTAGATACGTCTAGATAAGCAGAGTCTACAGAATATCCCAGATCCAATTTAGCTATAAGATATTTGTTGTATTCAATTAATTGAGCAGTGGTGGAGCGGTTGTTCAGAAATCCAAACTGTTTCGGTGATATTAGATTTGTTTGCCAGAGATGATTACGTATTTTATAAACAATGATCCTCTCAAATGCTCTACACGAAGTACACGTTAGACTAATAGGCCTGTAGTTGCTGGTGATACTGGGGTCTCCTTTTTTCATTACCGGTACAACTACTGATCTTTTCCAAAGACTTGGTAGCACACCTGTATCTAAGCTCTCTTTGAATATAATACTGAGCGGCTCAGCGATAACTAAGGCTAGTTTTTGTAACAAGATAGAAGGGATTCCATCTGGTCCAGACGATAATTTACCCTTGAATCGCCTCAAATACTCGTAAACTACATCTGGCGAAAGATTTATCGAATCTAGAGTAGACTTCGTTCTATCATGCACATCAAACGGTTTCCCATTATCCTTTGTGAAAACAGTACAGAAATACTCATTAAACAAAGTTGCTCGTTCTAAATCGTCAGAAACCAATTTATCACCTTTCTTTATGAAGGGGATTTCAGGCCTAGAAGTGGTACGACTTTTTATATACGTCCAATACTGTCTTGTATTCGCAGTAGCAAGAATATGTTTCTGTTTCTCCCTATTATAATTCTTTAGGGTCTTTCTGTAAGAACTGAACGCGTTCTGATAATGTAATAGGTCTGATGGATTCTGGGATGTCCTCTGCTTATCATAGAGTGTTTTCACATTTCGTTTTTGTCGTAGCAACCAAGGAGGGAAAGTTTTATCTGAACGTACAACTCTCTGGGGAACTCTAATGTCAACACTATGTCTCAGAATTTCTAAAAACTTGTCATATTTGTCATTGATAGAAACACAATCCGAGAAAGATGTCCTCCAGTTAACATTAGCGAGATCACATAACATCCCAGAAAAATCGGCAGACCTATAGTCCAGAAACGTACTAGGACCATTGTTACGCGAAGCCATGCATATATTAATTTTGGAATACAGAGAATAGTGGTCACTTATTTTAGGTCCTGATTGAATATCAAAAACAAGGTGTTTATCATTTGAGAAAACCAGATCTAGAGTATTTTCTAGCCTGGTAGGAAAAGTCACAAACTGATACCATCCCTGATCTATAGTATAATCTAGAAATACCTTAGAATCATTACCGTTGGCAGTTAGGGAACTCCAATTGATCTTAGGAAAATTGAAATCACCAGTAACAACAACCGGGCAAGAGATTTTCAAAGATGATATAAAATTCTTAAACTTGGGTTCAAAGAGTGGTGCTGACTCCGGTGGTCTATACACAGCACAGATTACAATTTTCTCACCCGTTGAGAAAGTAACCAAAACACAAACTGCGTCAAACTCGATACAACTCTTCTTACCAACCAAGTAGGAACCGAATATAGATGGTACCACTATCAGTGCTCCACCCCCACCTTTATGAGATCTACAAACTGGATAGCTGACTGAGTTAAGAAATATAGGAACTGATGCGTCATCATAAAGCCATGTTTCAGTTAAAGCACATAAAGTCGATGACTCAGATAGTAAATCGGAAATAATTTGGAATTTCGTGTTACTCAGTGAACGAATGTTAGAACAGAATAACCTAGGAAACGTGCTCTCGTTATCACTCATTAGAATGTGGAGGGAACATCGTCAGCGTGAGAATCTTCCCCACCTACCTCCAACTCCTTCCTGGTGAGCGAGCTGTTGCCCTGTCCATGCACGGGCCGGCTACGACTCGAGCGCCACACAGCCGATGTCGCCACTACCTCGAAGTCCCGCACCACGTACTTCTGGAACAAAGTGCGAGAATTTACAATATCTACAAACTTCCTGAGCTGGGAGGAACGCTTGCGGTCCAACCAACTCATATCTTCCCTGCAGAAGTATCCGATGCGTGCGCGGCCGAGAGCGATCTTCACGCGCAGTTTCTGCTCGAGTGTCACGTCCTCTCGTAGTTGAACCTTGATCGGCCTCGCGTCCAGCATGTTGGTCGTTGTCTCAGGAAAGCGGTAGCACTTCTCGATAAGTCCCTTGGGCAGACCAGCAGTCTCCAGCGCACTCGTCGTCAGCTCCTTCAGATCCTCGGGCGTCTCTCCTTCCTTTTCTTTCCGGCTCACAATAACTAGTCGAGTGTCTCGACCTTCTTTCTTCCTCTCCTTTTCGCGGTTTCCGGTGTTCACGAACTTCTCCCACTCGTGATCGCGGGGCACCAGACGCAGCACTTCGTCCGGGTTCTCAAAGTTGATCGGCTTCGACTCGGCGACCTTGGTGGCCTTCTTCACGGGCATCCAGTCGTTATTCGGGGAAATTGTAGTCGCAGTGGTAACCACATCAGCGAACGTCTTCTTCGGGTCGGGTGCGGGGATTACGGTAGGTACAGTAGTTTTTCTCTCTCCAGTCACCAGTTTGTGAATCGTCTCTTGCTGGCTCGTCACCAGCTTCATCAGGGTCTCGATCTCAGTCTTTCTCTCGTTCAGCATTCGCTTCATGGTAAGATAGTCCAGCTTCTTTATACACACCGTTTCGTCTTCTGTGTCGGCAACAATAGAGTTTGTTTTATTCGACGTAATGCAACAAAAGCTATTGCATTTTATCAATCAAAATAGTAAACAAACCTAGCGCGTGGGTATTCTTAAAACAAACCAACAGCACTGCCGCGTTGGTTGTAATTTCGTTTTGTAGGTGCCATGATCACGTTTTCGATTCCGAAAAGCATCTGTTTTGATTTGACCCATACATTGTGCACACACTAACCTCAGGCACTCGGTCGTATATGTCGAGGTGGAGTGGAGCATGTCCGGCCGCGGTGCCAGTAGGGGCGAGCGCATCGACAAATACAGGGTCAGCAGCGACTCCATCGAGTGCAGATGCCTAAGTGAGCATGCTTATTGTATATACATCATATTAAAATAAAGAAAACAACATAAAATGAAGTCACCTTGCGAATCTCGTTCCTCGGGCGCTTGATAGGCGGCGAGCCGTCCGCGCTCGCAACCAGGTTCTGCAACAATCAGTAATGAACAAAAATTTGTGAACATTTCTCTACGTGAACGTGAACAATCACAGCACAAAATATGTTCAATAACAAAAACAACAATACAACATGCGAATGTACACGTGGCTCACCTCACTGCCGCCCTGCGGCGGAGCAGCCATCGAAAGCTGCACAGCAGTTGCCGGCTGCGACCCGCCACCAACCACACGCATGTTCACCTGACAAGAATGATCAATCGATACGGTTTCTTCACAACACGCATATAATAATGTAAAAAAAATATGATAACACGATACAACAAAACGAATCTCAATAGGTGATGTTGTCATCTCAAATATTATTTACCACATTCATGCTATAAATGTGTCTCACACAAAAGTGGAGCTGTTGTCTAATTGTAAGATCGTAGTGTCCGGAAGATACATATGTACACACCAACAAAGTCGATGACCACTCACCTCAGTCGATCCGTCTCCATCCTCCACCACCGCGTAACCGATCTGCACATCCGTCACCCCGTGCTCTCCCAGCACCTCAAATCACGAGTATATGAATACGACGCAACAGAAATAATCGAGTTCTTCGAGCAACCTTGATTGCGGAGACGTCGACGTTCCCACTGAGACAAGCCTGGAGAGACGCCGGTCGGAGAGCGGGCATCGCGCTAAAAGTATGTGGTCATCACATACACATATTGTTATTGAACAATATAACTACAAACAAATATACAAAAGTTTTACATTAACACACTGAATCAACGCAGTTTATCAAATAAACTGCGGCCACGTTGTGCAGACCAAGTGGTGTGTTAATGAGAGGCACTATAAAACACTTTGTAGATAATTGTTCTCCTACCGTAATCCAAGAAGGTCAATTTATTCTCATGTTGTGACCCTGAGCGATTGGAAAAGATCAAATTATTCTCCCAACGTAATCCTAAGCGAATGCAGTAGTGAACAGTAACAATACTGAAGGGGGGGGGGGGTGAAAACTTACATCAGATCTCGAATACATTTACGTACTAATCATCAGAAATGCATAATCAAACATCGAATTTATTCAAGTAGTCTCTATAAAAATTGTCTGTTAAATAAATCTCGATGGAAAACAATGTGTTGCGACAAAATATTCTGTACACTATTTTGGTATTATCTGTTAAAAAGTACTTGCGTAAAGAGAGTCAGTTTGTCTTGACCCAATTCAACAAAAGCGCATGCATAAAACGTTTACAAATACTAACACAAGCCTGCACCTTTCTCTCTCTCTCTCTCTCTCTCTCTCTCTCTCTCTTTCTCTCTCTCTCTTTCTTTCCTTTTCTCTCCATCTCTCTCTCTCTCTCTCTCTCTCTCTCTCTCTCTTACTTCTCACTCTCCATCTCTCTCTCTCTCTCTCTCTCTCTCTCTCTCTCTCTCTCTCCCTCTCTCTAATACTGACACTATACATTTGTTGTATTATTTTATTTGATCTGTTAGGTTAGTGTCAACAGTCCGGTATGCGCAGGTTTGTGTTAGTATTTGTAAACGTTTTATGCATGCGCTTTTGTTGAATTGGGTCAAGACAAACTGACTCTCTTTACGCAAGTACTTTTTAACAGATAATATATGTGCTTTTGTTGAATTTCATAGAAATTTCTGATGTGTGTTACACAGTGTTACAGACTGCCAAGCTCTGTCGTTCATTAGTATGCACAGAACGATGGATAACATATTGTAACGGGGTAGCAATCATTGAATTCGTGTTTGTTGCGTATATGCAACTATATTTTTGGGTACTGTATAGAAACGCTTTGAAACGACGCTTCTCTCTGTTTTTTTCGTTCTCCGCTGCGTAAGAGTCAGAGTGACTGGAAACGGCGTCCACACACACACACACACACACCCACACGCTGGCCTCTCGCCTCATGGGTGCGCGAGATCGCTCATAACTTCTTTCGGAGAAAAGATACAAAGATGCCCGCAATCAATGATCTGGCCTACGGAACGGTGCGAATCTAACTAACATGAATTGGATGAGTTCACATTTTTGCTAACATGATCTTTGGATATCGCTTTTTGAAAATTCTAGCGCGAGCCCTATCCTAAGCCAAAAGAGAGGGCGCTGCGCGCCCTCTCTAATTTGAATAAGCACGACAAAGACAACAAAAAATTAATATGTGCACATCAACCATGAACATAAAAATATGTACAGTATTCAGTTCACTACTCCAATATCTCCTCGTCCCTGCTTTCGATATAGGCTCGTCGTCTCTGGAAACGACAGTGTTAGTTTCCATCTCTCTCTCTCTTTCTCTCTCTCTCTCTTTCTCTTTCTCTTTCTCCCTCTCTTTCCGCCACATTCCTCGTCTTCTCACCATTCCACCGACTTGTCGCCCCGCCCCTCCTTCTCCGCGTCTTTCTTCTCGTCGTCGCCCCGCCCCCCTCGCCCCGCCCCTTTCCTCCGCATCTGCCCGCTCCTTGTACACACCTGCTGCCTGCAATAGGAAAGGTTGATTAGGCTGAAATCACACTTCGAACCTTCTCCAGAGTGATGAAACCACGCATCTGAGAGTAGCGAATGTCGTTTACGTACTCCTGCAAAAAAGGTATAAGAGAGAGAGAGAGAGAGAGAGAGAGAGAGAGAGAGGGAGAGAGAGAGAGGGGGGGAGAGAGGGGGGTGGAGGTACCTTCTTGTGCGTGGCGAGTGTGTGTCCCTGCAGGTGATGTGCCGAGAACACCGCGTCTGGCAGTCGACTCAGCTGACTGGAATACGTGTTGGCCACACTGCTCCGCACACTCCTCAACTCGACCAGCGGAACCGGACCGACGCTCAGAGACGCGTACACCTTCTTCACCTGGAAGCGCCTCTCTCCTTCTCTCTCCCCCTCTCCCTCTCTCTCCCTCTCCCTCCCTCCCACTCTCTCTCTCTCTCTATCTCTATCTCTTTCTCCCCCCCTCTCTCTCTCTCTCTGCCTCTCGCTCTCTTTCTGTCTCTCTCTGCCTCTCTTGTTCTCTTCTCACATTCTTCCAGATAGTCGTGTCCAGCTTGCCGAGAGTGTTGAGGAAGGGCGACTCAGCTCCAGGAAAGCGGTTCTCTGCGTGCCCGCACAGTCGCTGAATGGAAGGACTATTCGCGTATATCTCTCTCTCTCTCTATCTCTCTCTTCCCTCTGTCTCACTCCCTCTCCTTCACTCCCTCTCTCTTCCTTTCTCTCCATACCCCTCCCTCTCTCCCTCCCTCCCCCCTCCCTCTCTCTCTCTCTCCCTCTCTCTCTGTTTCTCTCTCTGTCTCTCTCTCTATCTCTCTCTCTCTCTCTCTCTCTCTCTCTCTCTTCTCTCTCCCTACCTCCAGTTGCCTCATCGTGTCGCCTCGCATTAGCACGTTCAACTCCCGCTTCCGGCTCTTGTTACGGGGAACCTGGAACAGAGTGTAGGAGAGAAAGAGAGAGAGAGAGAGCGAGCGAGAGAGAGAGAGAGGGAGAAAGATAGAAAGAGAGGGAGAGAGAGAGAGTCGGACCTCGACGAAGTAGATGTCGCGATCCGCGAATGTACGATCGGCATTGCGCACTGCATCGATCCGCATTCTCTTCACTGTCTGCAAATAGATCCACTTGATGTCATTTGTATTTCTTAATGTATAGTGAGTCCCTTCGCGGTAGGCAGTTGCGAGTACGCACCAAGTATGCGCCTGTGCATAATACATATTATGCACAGGCGCATACTTGGTGCGTATAACATTGGCGCACCTCACTCCTCTTTCCATTGGAGACGACCAACTTGACTAGAAGGAGAGAAGTGAGGGTGATGTGCTGAGAGAAGTCGAGTGGATCTCCCGCCTCGCTCTTGTCCAGTAGATCAGTGATCTACAAAGACAATCACTCTCTCCTTCTCTCTCTCTCTCTCTCTCTCTCTCTCCCCCCCCCCCCCCCTCTCCCTCTCTCCCCCCCCCCCTCTCTCTCTCCACTCACCACATCCTCCGTAGTCTCGTTGACAAAGTATTCGTAGACCTTCTTGAACTCTGGCGCAATGGTCTTCTTCTTGTGGATAAGGTCATTGAGACGGTTCTGGAAACACTCATATTTCTATTTGTCTCTCTGTCTCTGACACTATCTTCCCTCTCTCTCTCTCTCTCTCTCTCTCTCTCTCTCTCTCTCTCTCTCTCTCTCTCTCTCTCTCTCTCCCTCCCTCCCACCTCTCTCTCTACCTTCCGAATGTAGTGTAGAGGCTCCTTGATGAATGCCTTCACTTCGTGCACTCCAGTATGGAGTAGACAATCGCCAGCTCTAAATGCAATCGATTCTTGAAGATGAAACCACAAAAATATGACATACCCATGAAAGTGAGCATACGCGGAGAACCAATCTCTAAACTGCTTCAGACGACCGTGCACCTGAAAGGAGTTATTTATAATCCAATCTCTCTCCACTCACCAAATGAATCTTCTTGAAAACTTCCTCGTACTTCCCACAGTACACTTCGATAGCCTTGATGAGCACAGAAGGGTCGATTGTTGTTGTCTCGTCCAGGTGAGCCTTCAATCGTCGCTTACGTTTCATTTGCATTCAGTGAGAAACCCTCGATTCCTGCCCATAAACCTTGTACCACTAGTCACGTGTGATGTGACTCCCTTACACTCTTGTGGGCCGTTAGTCAAAATTATGTGACGTCATCTGATTCAGTTCCTATACTTTCATATTTCATTGATGGACATGGACCCTATGTAGCTATAGACTGGTAATCGAGAGCCTTTGGATAGTCCCCATGTTGGTTCTGTGGATTTCTAGCGCAGTGTGTGTATGCGCTATGCTATCTAGTATCACACGTTGTGTTCATAATCTACTCACGTCTTCCAATCTCGGAAACTTGATGACCGCATACTGGGCTAGAATGTTTCCAGCCGCGGTGACCGGAGAGTTGATGAACTTGTCAGAAGTAGGATCATTGTGAGAAGACAGAGGGTCCTACAAGGAAGGTTGGGGAGGATGAGGGAGGGAGAGAGATAGAGGGAGAGAGGGAGAGCTACAATATAATGAGTACGACGTACGTCGTACTCATTATATTGTAGAGTAGGGAGCAGAGACAGATAGAAAGGGGCGGGCGTTTTCAGCCGCCCTTATATACCAGCCAGTACGTGCCCTGCCAGGGCACGTGTCCAGCCAGGGCACGTGTATCTTATACATAGGTATTTTATACAGAGTCGCTGCACCTATTTCGAGTCCGACACGGGACCGGATATTCCGTGACGGTAGCCGCGTCTCAGAGAGTTTGTTATACCAAAGCCCACTTTTTGCACCTAGAAGATCCCATATCCGACCTTAGCCACCCGTCTCAAACTTCGCAACAACGTGTTTCAGTCGATCACGAGGTACGTAGGGACCGCAACGTGAGATGCAGATTTCACGTCGTAAACATGTAACATTTTTTTTGACTGAACACGTTACTTGTTCTAATTAGCGTGAACGATTCACTCTTTCACGCTGATTTAACGGTATTCAATTTGTGTTGTTTGCTGTTATCAGACATACGAAAACCGTATCAGTGTAACAAGAGATAAAAACCACACACTTCCCGTCATTATAAGTAAGGGTCAATTCCATTGATCCGATAAAGTAAACATGGGAGTCATGTTTCGCACATTTATGTTTTGTTCTTCCTACTAGCAACCCATGTGTGAGCGGTGTCTTCAAAAGATGCCCTTTTCCTCTGTCTATCCGTCTGCTCTCTGCCTGCGAGTGTGAGAGCAAAGTGCTATCTGATTCAGCCAGTGTCGGACCGCCCCCTCGCAGAAATATGTGTTCTTCTAAGCAGACGCACTGTTTCATACCCTTCGATGGCACTATTGATTACTATTCCACGTAATTTGGAATGATGCTGCACATACCAGCTGTTATATCATAAAAGTTCAACAAAAAAGGTGGGTGTATTTCTTTTGCTACCACTCTCTCTTCTCTTATTCTGTCCTATCTTTTTCATCTCTCTCTCATCTCTCTTTCTCCGATGGCATAACGCATAACAATGTTTTGACACTTATCTTCTTTTTCAAATGCCTAAATTCCGGATAAAAAAACTTCATCTGGCAGAATAAAGTGGTCAAACTACTTTATCTAATCGGATAAAATGGTCAAACTTATCAAACTGTTCACTTTATTCAATCGTATAAAATAATACAAGTGATGCGCGTGCATGTGATTACCAGTGAATAATGTGTATACACAAACACAAGTAATATTTTTGATTACAGAATATGGACGTGCTGTATGAGGTGAGGAAGCTGATACAGAGTTGGACCCCAGCGGCTACGTGTATTCTGACCCTTTCGGAGATACTCGGAATGCCTGTGATCGACGGATGTGAGAAGAGCATCAGACTTCGCACGAGAACGGGTAGAATCAAGATGCAAATCAAGAAGATGGACAAGTGTTGTCTTCAGCTGATGGAGGACTTCGACGTTCACACCGATGGTTCCAACTTCTCCCAACTTCATCGACAAGCTGCTGTCCTTCACGTTGTGCGCAAAAGGAGATCGTTGAGGAAAAGGTCACGTTCAAGTTGTTGCAAGAGGCTGTACTGAGCGCCTCTGAAACGTGAGTCCAACGCGAGTGAGAAGCTTATAGTTGATGTGATAGGCATTGCACAGTCTACATAACGCAAGTATACAAGGTAGCAAAATTACAAGTATTTCTTTTCTTCTTTCTCTTTCATCGTTATCTCTATATGGATTTTCTTTCTTTCAGGCGCTGGGCCTTGTTGGAGCACTGCCGCTGAATGACCATGCTGGACGCCGCGACGCGCACCACTCCGGCCTGTTCTCTACTTCCCGCACACTACAACCCGCATTCTTCTACCCCTTCCGACACAGAAAGTGTGAGCATGCTGGCTCTCGTTCCCCATGTCTCAGAAACTACAATGGCTCTGCTCTCTTTCGGAGTTCTGTTTTGGGTTCGGACGAACTCAATGAGGAACTCCTCATGCACACAACGTTCCTCATCAGTCCTGTCTATGCTCGCATGTCGAATTATACCGTTCAAACTTACACGAAACATGATATGTGAATTCGTGAGATGTGTGCATTTAAAGAAGAACTCCGGGG
>CAWZYM010000107.1:0-122500 GCA_963966185.1 Rhabditoides inermis | reverse complement strand
GGAGGAGGCTCGTGAGAGTGGGAGGGAAGGTCTGTTCCAGTCTCTTCTCTCACACACGGGAGCCACTCGCTGTCACAATGCTGCCCTCTCCAGGCGTGTCTTCTACATGCATTGATTCCACCGTACACTCATCCACTCAACACGTATTCCATTCACTCTACACTCTACACATTCTTTTATTTCACTGTTTACAGTAGAATTGTCTGCCATTTTCTCAATTATGTCTTACATTTTCGTTTATTTTTTCATGTCTTTTTTCATTTACGATTTTGTTCAAATTGTTGTTGAATGTTATCATATTACAATTATAAACTGTTATTGTTACCTAAATGATGTTATCCTTTTGGGTAGGATATGATATGATAATAGTCCTACTGTACTCTAACTACACTATCCTACCGTACCATCATTCGTACGTACACGGAATAACTCATCGGTGTAATTTCGACTAGTGGTATGTCTACAATGTTGTGCTCGCGTGAATCTGATGTTTCGTTCCATAGACAGTCGATCAAGGGTGAGGCTGAGAAGAGAGGAGGGGGGGGGGTAGGGAAAGGAACAGAGAGTAATCTCCTAGATGCAATCCAATAAGCGGTTCGTTTGAAGTATAGCAGTATCACATTTATACTGCAAGCAATATCTGTTCTTGGGATAGTAATAACAGCAGATGTCTATTGCCTTTGGCAGCTGACCTAAAAAGGATGAGGATAAAGATGATCGTGTAATATGTGCTATTCATTCCGACCTACACTCGCCGTTACTTATTATATGTATGAGATAATCTATTTAATCAAGGTGAGACCCATTTTTCGATAATTTCCACATTTCATCTCCCTACACCCCTCCCCCTTTCATCTCTCTCTCATAGTCGAAATAAACCGTTGACCAAAAATCGTGATAAGACGTTTTTTTTTGAATTGTAAAAAGGAGAGAGACGTCGTTCTCTCCGCCTGAAGGAGAAAGGGAGTGGCAGTCACTAGAGAAAGTGACTCACTCAGAAGTAACCTACCGTAACTAGCATTATTAGATTAGTCAACATTGTAGAACCTAATACCGTAGCCAACACAGAAATAGCAACGCGAGATGATAAGCGGAGGAGGCTTATGATATATCATGAAACCGGCGGGACGGACGAGCAGATAGATATATAAAAAGAGAGGGCGAGCTAGCAGAGGCGCTGCTGTAGCGAGATACGTCAATATGGATGACTTGGATGTAACCCTGGACTACGACGAAGGGTCGGAGTCCAAATCTGAGCCAGCCCCCCCCCCCTTCTGAGGGATCCATTCCACCGTCGAGCAGGTCTAGCACACCTGACTCCCAAGTTACTGTGCTGAAATGGTGCGAAATTTGTGAATCGACCCGCCGACTTGTGAGGAGGATTCGGGAGCTAGAAGAGGAAATGCACAGTGAGTCCGTTGAAACCTAAGGGAGGAGAGATAGCGAGTATTGCCGAGAGCGAGCAGAGCATTGTAAGCACTGAGAACAATGGGAAGTTTGATTAGGGCAGCATGGTCACTTTGTTACGGAAGATATCAGAAGAGAGTAGGTGCGGAGGAAGTTGAGCAGATAATACAACAGGAAAGGAGAGATACGATTGTAGGTGATACCGCTGCGAAGGAGGAGCCGCAGAAAGAGGCTCAGGAGGAGCAGGATGAGAAGAAAGAGGCGTGCGAGGACAACAGGTGGTCCGTCGTCGTGGCCAGCCTCAGGAGGGAACACAGGACTCGCGGTCCCCACACGCCTCTTGGCCATGCTGACGTTGATGTGGTCAGTCACCAGCATCGATTACATATTGTTCTGTTGATTTGTTTGTATTGTCGTAAAATTGTTTTTGTCGTATTACTCTTGTACTAGTAGATTGTGATTGTTCGTATGTTTTTTTACCGCATCGAGGCGATGCTTTGTAGGAAAGAGAGATATAGCATAGCCATGTTTTTATGTGATATGTGTTATCAGTCGTGTTTAAGAGAGACGCGGTTCCAACAGATAAAGGAGTTGCGCTCATGTGTCCTTGATGTGTTGGGGGCAACTCGCGGTTGGTTTGATGGTAGTGGCTAGATCGGTTTCTCAGTAAGTATCGGCCGACTTTCCGGCGTCTCATCATCATGTACCCACGCACACGATAAGTACCTACCGTATAATAGTACTGATTACAGTAACCACTGCTACAACAAGGCGTACCGAGCCGAGACTACGATCATATGCGGAGAGAGGTGAAGGAGAGAGAGAGAGAGAGAGAGAGAGAGATCCTTCAGAAGTTATCCGTTTTTTTTTGCGTCTGGAAATCCTTTGTACTATCGATATCCAATTTCAACTTCCCAAATTCATCTCTCTCGTCCGCACCACAAATATCATTAGTACAGGTGTGAAGCAGTTTGTGAGGTGAGTTGATTCTCCTCGTTATCCTAAAGAAAAAAGGTCAAACCATTCTATTACCGTAATCGTGAGATAACCAGTCAGATCAAAACATTTTCCAAAACCTAAAGGAACAAAGCAGGGCAAAAAATTCTCATACCGTAATCCCAAAAGAACGAAGTTGGTCAAATAAATCGTGTACCGTAATCCTAAGGGAACGAAATGGGTCAAACCACTCGTAAATCGTAATCCTAAGGAAACGAAGTAGGTCAAATGATTTTACTACCGGGATCCTAAGGGAACGGAGTAGGTCAAATTATTCTTCTTCCGTAATCCCAAGGAAACGAAGTAGTCAAACTATAAGTCGATCGTAATCCGAAAGGTACGAAGTAGGTCAAATTATTCTCCTACCGTGATCCTAAGAGAACGAAAAACGCCCAATTATTCTCCTACCGTATTCCTAAGGAAACGAAGTATGTCAAACTATTCGTCGATCGTAATCCGAAGGAAACGCAGTAGGTCAAATTATTCCTTTACCGTAATCCTAAGGGAACAGAGTAGGTCAAATTATTCTTCTTCCGTAATCCCAAGGAAACGAAGTAGTCAAACTATAAGTCGATCGTAATCCGAAAGGTACGAAGTAGGTCAAATTATTCTCCTACCGTGATCCTAAGAGAACGAAAAACGCCCAATTATTCTCCTACCGTATTCCTAAGGAAACGAAGTATGTCAAACTATTCGTCGATCGTAATCCGAAGGAAACGCAGTAGGTCAAATTATTCCTTTACCGTAATCCTAAGGGAACAGAGTAGGTCAAATTATTCTTCTTCCGTAATCCCAAGGAAACGAAGTAGTCAAACTATAAGTCGATCGTAATCCGAAAGGTACGAAGTAGGTCAAATTATTCTCCTACCGTGATCCTAAGAGAACGAAAAACGCCCAATTATTCTCCTACCGTATTCCTAAGGAAACGAAGTATGTCAAACTATTCGTCGATCGTAATCCGAAGGAAACGCAGTAGGTCAAATTATTCCTTTACCGTAATCCTAAGGGAACAGAGTAGGTCAAATTATTATCCTACCGTAATCGTAAGGAAACGAAGTACGTCCACTATTCGTCTATCGTAATCCCAAGGGAACGAAGTAGGCCAAATTATTCTCCTACCGTAATCCTAAGGGAACGAAGTAAATCAAATTATTCTCTTACCGTAATCCTATGGGAACAAAGCAGGTCAAATTATTCTCAGGCGACTTACAAACAAGCGCTATCGTGAACAACCTACTCAGGTGTTTTCCAACAACCTACTCAGGTGTTTTTCTTTTCTTAAGGTGTACGAGACGAAAGTGCTGCCTATGATGAAGTACAGCGTCGAGGCACGGATCAAAATTAAGAAGACATATTAGGAAGCTGTCGAGAAAGTTCAAGGGGTATTCTCAAAAAACTGGTACCTAACATGAGTTAGCAGAAAATATATCGATATCCTTTCATCCTGCTCTCTCCAAAGCCTTTTTACCCCATTCTGAAACTCCCCGGATAATTTATTTTCTTTTTCAAAATTCAAAACCCTAAAAACTCAAACCGAGAGAGAGAGAGAGAGAGAGAGAGAGAGAGAGCGGGAGAGCGGAAAGAGAGATGAGATAATGAAGAGCCATCTGGTTCATAAACTTAAATTAGCAGTTTGTATGAGAATATTGAATAAGGTGAGTTCTAATATTTTTTATGTTTGACTAGACCTCATTTGTGCTGTTTCCGAATCGAGCGTGTCACCCAGGCCAGGTCTCCCTAATCTTTCTCGAAGCCGGGACAAGTGCTTTTCTGGATGAGCTGACTCTCCATCCCACTTACGCGGAGTCGGAAGGAGTCAACATGCATGTGGAAGAGACAGAGGTTTGGAACAGTCACAGATTTTAATCATGTCAATTATTGCTGTATGTGAATGTATACGGACATCATTTAAATGTTTACAGAACTCAGAGAAGGATGATGAACCGTGTCTATATCTCCAGCCTCTCTCTCTCTCTCTCTCTCTCTCTCTCTCTCTCTCTCTCTCTCTCTCGTTCTCTCTTCTATATATCTCTCTCTCCAAATGTAGTGCTCCGCCAAAGGCAAACATTCAAAATTTGAACCATGTCATAAGATGAGCGAAACTTGAAATTACCTCAAAATTGGTTGGGTTGAGGTCTGGCGAGGCAGAAGAAACGGATGGAAAGGAAAGATCCGATCGCGGGCCTTTGCCGGAACCTTCGAAGTCCAACTTTGGGGCATTGGCGGTTCAAGGTCGGGGGCGGGGTTTCGGCCAAATCAGCGCTCGGATCGGAGACGGCTTGGGAAGCAGAGTGAGACTTTTGGTTAAACAGTACTGATGATGAGTAAAGTTGTGAATAAACATATGGCAAAATATGTATTTTTGAAAAGCGGATGCCGGATAGTATACGAAAAAGTTTTTTTTCTTTCTTACAAAAATTGGAGACAAAGTGTTTCGCTCAAATAGAACAATCCCTGTATTCGTTTTGGATTTGCCGGATACGTTTGCGAGCACTGTGCGATACGTTTGATAATGACCCTCACAAAATAGTATACCGTTGAAATTCTAGTTTTGCGAAAAATTTATTGCCCTACATGAGAAGGTTCTAACCCAAAAACTGACCGAGTTATTCACGATTTTCTAAAGGCCTGAATCTGAGCCTTTGTGGATCCAGATGTGGGCCTTGTAAGCGGTAGCTCGTTGGAGATGGTTTGAGCTTTGAGGGGTTTTTGAATATTGAAATAAACGATCCGGGAAGTTTCAGAATGGGAAAAAGGGGTTTGGGGAGAAGCGTGTGATATGATATGGAATTTTTTTTGAAATTTTTTTTTAGATGTCGCTCGAGAGCCGCGCGCGAAGAGAGAAGAGGCGAAATCGAGAGCTCAAGCATGACGTGTGTGAGCTCTTTTCCATTCCTTTGAAGTCCGGCGCGCGCAGCGCGCAAGCGCCTATGATTGGATAGTGATAAGTTGTGTTGCAAGTGATAACTAGTGATGAAACTTTGACTATCGAGTAAGAGTGATGAGGCGAGTCGGCTGGCGTCAAAAAAGTGTGTTATGATGGGTGGTGAGTGAGATAGTGCTGATCGAAACCGGAGATTTATGAAGGTTTAGTGAAGAGTGGCTGTTGGTGGTGAGAAAAGTAATGTGACAAGTGATCAGGGTGATATCAGTGATCGATAATTGAGTGATTATGGGGCGATAGGGAGTATGATACATGGTTGGAAAGGTCTCATTGAGATGATTTCGTCTTTATCCGCTAGAACCCTTTTTTCATCAGAGGGCAGAGGGGATATGGATCGAAGAAAGAAAGAAAGAGGAAGAGGGAAGCTCTTACAATTCCTGTATGTTTACTGTACACAATTCATCCGCCCGCCATGTGACATGTGTTGTCGCTTCCAGGCTGGAAAGGACACATCTCTCTCTCTCTCTCTCTCTCTCTCTCTCTCTCTCTTTCTCTCTTCCGTCCTCTCTCTCTCTCTTTCTTTCTCTTTCTGTCTCTCTGTCTCTAGCTGTATCTCTGCCTCTCTGCCTCTCTCTTTCTCTCTCTCTCTCTCTCTCTCTCTCTTTCTTTCTCTCTCTCTTTGTCTCTCTCTGTCTCTAGCTGTATCTCTGCACTCTGCCTCTCTCTCTTTCTCTCTCTCTCTCTGTCTCTGTATCTCTGTATCTGTCTCTCTGCCTCTCTCTCTTTTTCTTTCTTTGTCTCCCTCTGTTTTCCGAACCGGATTCCAAGCTGGCCGACATGATCCTTCAGAATGATACCCGAATTCGCCCCTGTACACTGTACTCGTTCCCCCACGTCCAGAAAGATGCGTTCGTAGTGGACATTGACTCTCTGTGAATAAGCAGTTTGTGAATAAATGGCCAGGTTGACAGCCTGGACGGCCGACTGGGCCGCCACTGGTGGCACTCCGGCCAAGACAGGCAGAGGAACGGGAGAAACGGACGGCAGCGACGGGAGAATAGTTGTGGATGGGGTTCCAGTGGTCGACTGGCTGGGGACAGACGCCCTATCCAGATCGGAGCGAATCGAGGTCGGTTTAATTGATGCCGAGAACATGGTTGGCGCACAATGCATACTATCTGATTGGATGCCGCTCAACCAATAGTCGTTCGCTACAGTAATAGAACGCGCGCGCACCTGCCTCTGAGATCGGCCGGATCGGTTCAATAAAATCGAACATTTGATCGATATCAATCGATATCAAAACACTTGATGATTATCTGTTAAAAAGTACTTGCGTAAAGATATTAGGTTTGTCTTGACCCAATTCAACAAAAGCGCATGCATAAAACTAGGGACCACAATGAGAATTTCAGAAGTTTGGATGTGGTATGGCAGTTTGTATAATAATGTAGATCGTTTCAAGCTGATTTCGAAAATATATAATATTCATAGGGTTCATCGTTCACATTGCGCTCTAATTCCGCGCGGCGCGCGCACCCGAGCGCGCGCTCACACAGGGAAAGTGCGACAGAGGGCGGCTAGATCAAAGCACTCATGACGTCATTAATAGTTAAATTATGAATATACTCGTTTCTAAGAGTAGCACTACGCTTTGTTTGATTGTAATCAATCAGTACTCGATGAAATACGTCTCTTATGACACCATTTTTCACTACTCATTTTGGACAATGGCGGCTAGATCAAAGAAATATGACGTCATCATATCACTCTTTATCGATTTTCAATACTTTACGGGGCACGTTTTCCCATAAATCGAATACCGTTGGAATCAGCGCGGAAGGGCGAATCGTTCTACGCTAATTATAACGAGTAACGCGTCCAGTCAAAAAATGTTACATGATTTCGACACAAACTCTACACCTCACGTTGCGGTCCCTACATAAAACGTTTACAAATACTAAAACAAACCTGCGCCTCTCTCTTTCCCCCCTCTCTCTCCTCTCTTCTCTCTCTCTGTCTTCTCTCTCTAGACGTATGACGTTATTCATTTGTGTTGTTATATTTCATCTGTTAGTGTCCACTGTCCGTTATGCGCAGGTTTGTGTTAGTATTTGTAAACGTTTTATGCATGCGCTTTTGTTGAATTGGGTCAAGACAAACCTAATATCTTTACGCAAGTACTTTTTAACAGATAATATATGTGCTTTTGTTGAATTTCATAGAAATTTCTTCTCTTTCTGATTCCCAAGCTCTGTCGTTAATTAGTACGCATAGAACTATTATGTGACACATTTTATGATGTGACGCACAATGTTGCGTGTATATGTAACTATATTTTTCTTGGTATTGTATGGAAACAATTCTAATCGACACTTCTCTGAATTTCGGTCGCCGCGGTGTAAATGCATGTCTGCGCTCTCACCCGACAGCGTGCTCTCTCGCGATTTCTCTGCGCGCCCTGCCCGCCTACCGGGAGAGAGAGCTAGCCAGAGTCACGGGAACCCAAAACAACGCAAACCCGGCGCGAATTAGACGCTGGCGGCGGCGGGGCGAACTACACTCAAAGTGCTAGTTGGAGAACACGCGCAGAAAACGACGAGAGAGTACGCTTTCGGCAGAGAGTCAGCGTTACCGGACACGACTCCCTTCTTGAAAATTCTGGCGCTAGCCCTATCCTAAGCCAAAAGAGAGGGCGCTGCGCGCCCTCTCTAATACCACGTGCGGTCGTTTTTTGAGAGAGAGAGAGAGAGAGAGAGAGAGAGAGAGAGAGAGAGAGAGAGAGTGGGATTCGTATTCATCATACAAACATCTACTAGTTGTTACAAAAGCCACATTCGCAAGAAGGCTTCACTGAATGGCGGTTGGATTACTGTAGCGAACTGTTATTGGCTGAGCCGTGTCGTATCCAGTGCGTTTGCAGTGAGCACCCAGTCCGACGGTATTCATCTCGTTAGAATTTATGCATACTCCGTAATATATTTATTTCACATTGCACAAACGCGCGCGCGCATTCTCAGAGATCCACCGGATCGGTGGTCGGTAGCCTGTTCATTCTGTCTTCTTTCTTCACGAAACGGCCTTCGAACTAGAAAAAAAAACAATAACCGATTGTGATATGTATTTATTATTGTTATTTGAATATATATTAGCAATGTTCGATAGAACCGAGTACGATTCATGGCTAAAAGCGAAGGGAGGCAATAACTTCCGTAGCTCGATCTGCCGGATCGGTCGGAACGGAGGCGGGGGCTTCAATTAATTTTGTCTCGGCCTATGAATAGAATGTCAGCGACAACCATGAAACATTTATATCAATTTCATATCAGAACTTTGCATATTCTTTGCCGAAATCGAAAATCGGGCTCGCCTAGTTGTTTCGCAAAAAACAATGCAAACCCGGCGCGTATCACACGTTGGCGGTGGCCTGGGTTTATAGGGCGCCGTCTGAGTGTGACTTTCAGACAAACGGACAACCGAAAATACGTAGAGTTGTCCGGAAATACGCAGAGTTTGAGAAACAATCAAGCTCAATATTTTGACAACGTGTTCGCGTGTGCCTGGATCTCTGGACGAGTATGGATCGATCGATATCCGTTCAAAGATCACATCAAAGATCAGACGGTTATTTTCACAATCCAGACGGATTCGCAACTATCAGCTCATTTCATTCTCATCGATTGCCGACAGCTGCACGTTTCTTGCTATAATTTCGTCAATTTTCAAAGTTTTTTTTCGCAATTTTTTCACCATTTCTTGCCGTTTTTCTTGTACGTTTGTCTTGTACTTGTTTCTTTATTTCTTTTTGTTTTCTTATTTCTTGTTTTTCTTCTCATCTTGTTTCTTCTTCTTTCTCTTCTCTCCTTTCTTCTAGTTTTTCATTTTTTCTTCACGTGTTCGTCTGTGTGATGTCGTTTGCTGTCTCTTCGTCTGGACTTCTGTTGCTGTGACGAATTCAATTCAATCAATCGCGCCACGTTCGTTTATGATTGTCCTCATTAGTTGTGTATGTACTTTTCGCATTCAAAGTTATACTTCCGCCTCATCTCATTTTCGCTCTGCCAAACGTCGATATCGATCGATTATCGATCGATATCGTATATGATGTAGCAGTACTTTGAAATTAGCTAAACGGAACATAATCTTTTTGAACACTGAGTGTTTTCCGATGGAGTTTTGATCAAATTTCATTGGTTATCGAAAACTTTTCGATCTGTTTCGATATCGATTGGACCGGATTAGAAGAAATTCATGGTTGGACTGTGATAGATAGATTAGGTCTAGGAGAAATGTGACGTTGGCAAGCCAGTGTTTGACATTGGTTTGCCACTTTGTTTACTGTTTTACATCGCGTTTGATTTGAGATTTTCTCAAATCTTTGTATGTCATGTGGGTGTAGGGAATGCGCATGAGTGCACGTACGCATCCTCGTCGGAGAGCAGTGGTTAGCACCGGCCTCCTTCTGGGCGTGTATCTAGTTCCTTAGGGTGCGCAACTAACTCCTCAAATGAGTACTGGCCACTTTGTGGTTAGTGATACCCATCACTTGAAATACGGAGCAGTAGCAAATTCGGCCTGTACAATTAGCAATGTCCAGGCCATGCTCCGTATAAAATGCGCGTATGGGGTCAATATCGCATCACGGTCACCCACTGTCTCTTCTAACGTCGTGTGATCACCTGTTTTTTTGTGATTCACGCTTCGGGAGTTTGTCAGCAGTGGTGTGACTGTTACGCGCTCCGACCCGGTTCATGTATTGTGTTTTGATGCGCATCATTGCGCAAAAATCACAGTACTTGAACTGCAGAGTAGAGTAAATTTCAGTAGGTGTTATGTAGTTTGAAACGAATGAATGTCGGGAAACAAAACACGTGTGTGCGTTTTCGAGAATCGTTGATCACTAGTCAATGAGTGTTGCGGTTGTTTTTACCTAACCTTCTTACAACGTCTAAGCCACTCTTAATCACAATGCACCGTTGTTTATCGCTTCTGCTGCATTGGTTTTGAGTTGGTTTCGGCGGTGTTTTCTTTCTCATCAATCGCATCTCATTGACTTGTAGTCATGTTTTCTCGGTTACAATCAAACATGTGGTAATTTTAGTGAATAGTAGGAGTAGTCATCTTTTCTCGGTTACAATCACACGTAGTGGCATTGTTAGTGAGTAGTGGTAGGAGTTGTGAAAACATGTCAGTCCTTTTGCTCAACTGAGACAACAGTACAAACCAACTACTTTTACTTGGAAGTACTTTTGAAAGATAATATCTGTCCTTTTCTTAAGTTTTGTTTCACAAAATTACATTTTCATACACGTTCGCGATTCGCTGCGAGGATACCGACGCGCACCCGCTATTCGCCTATCTCTCTCTCTCACTCACACACAGAGGGGGCGGGGCGAAAGCGATTGTCCGACGCCCGCCCGCCCGACACCAATCTCAATCCGCACTCGAATGCGGACTCTCCGTATCTCGCTTCAAATTCCATCAAACTCAATACAACTTTCTATAACTCTATCGAATAGAGATGTGAATGCAATGTAACAGTGGAAATCACTTCAAAATGAGGAAAAGTGCTTCATCCGGGAAAAGTCGTTTTTGAGCATTCTAGCGCGCGGGGACATCCAGTACAAACGAGAGGGCGCTGGCGCGCCCTCTCTAATGATCATACGCTCTTGCAAAGGCTATAGTTTTCTTTTCAGACCTAGTCCACTTTGAAGGCAAGCCTATGATGGAGGATCCATACGTCTCGAATATTCTTTCCAACAAGTGGCTCTCCACTGCTGTGAGTTTCACAGGTGATCAGTCTGGGTTGACCGTTGTTTTGCAGGCGGTCGATAATATCATGACAATGTTCAACGAGAGGAGCGGCTTCGAGAAGGTTCGTTAATTCCTTAATCACTCACAACTTACAAACGGCACTAACTTGTTTCATGTCAGACTATCTCCATCTCCTGCCAGGACACAGCCGATCTTCTGCAGGGAGCCACTACACTCGCGCAGAAGCGCCTATGCGACAAGCTGACCGACTTTGGGGGTGCATGCCTGCTCATGCCACTTGTGCTAAGAAAGCACTTCATCATGTTTCTGTTCAATGGCAGTGACAGGGTGTACCTGTACGATCCCAGCTCTCGCAACCGCGATGTGAGTGAATTCGAGGCTCTGAGGTGACTTTATTCTTGAAATTCTTTATTCAATCTGTCTTTACAGGACGAACCTCGGAAACATGCTCGGCATGACCCTGGAGAAGACTGAGAATTACGCGTGCAAAAACCTGCCACAGCAGAGCGACAACATAAACTGCGGAGTTTATATCCTCCTGCTCGCAGATCAAGTGCATTTCCAGCAGCGTCTGCACAAGGTATGTTGACAAAAGTTATCGTAGGTTTCATTTGTCACTATTTCAGCCCTTCCCAGTCGACCCCGACCTCTCTCACGCGCGCCAGCGTATTGCCGAATCCGTGTGGACAAGGTTCCTCTGAGCACTTCAACTCGCAGCTACTTTTGAGTGTGTGTGTGTGTGTGTGTGTAGATAAAGAATATTCCTATTCATTTTTTGTTCATGTTCTGAAACTATTCATACGTTGCCGGTGACGTTGTCGTTTTGAACGATTATCTGCTTTGTGATCAACTCTTCTTAAATTAAAAAAATAAACATATGTTTAGGCACTATGGATTTCACCAAGGTGTTTTTCATCACCGGGGCCGCAAGAACTAAAAAGACTATGTATGTGGACGACCTGCTCCGTCTTTTGCAGACTCGTCATGGTACTGTGTACTTTGCTTCCAACGATGGGCAGCCGATGTATGGATACCGTTCGGAGCGCGTGCTGATCTGTGACGGACTGAGTACCTATTCGCAGCGTGATGCGAACATTGTTCGTGACGTTATGATGGGAGGTGAGTGAAACGTGAAAAAGTGGAAACAAAAGAAAAATGTTCAGTTATCACTTACATGATTCACTAAGGCACTCCCACTGTGAACACCTACCGTGGATTGTGTGAAGTGCGCGTTCAGACGATCATTATTGTGGACGATATTCCGATGAGCAATGAGATGGCGAGTAGGGTGCACTGGATTGCGTCGATGCAGCGCCACCTACTGGGTCCCGTCTGGGAAATGGGTCTGCGAGGCCAGCAGCTCGTGGCTGAAGGCGTCAACATGCCGTTCCCTCTCCAGCGCGTTTAAAATATTGTGGATGTGCGATAAACGTTGTTTGTATGGTGTGTTTCTCTTTTAAATGGAACGAATCCGGTTGTCAATCCGGTTGTATCGATATATCTACTTTGAGTGACTAGTATTGTGTTAAAATCGTTTTCAGAATGTCCTGGTCTGACGACAGTTTTGACGCCGACTTGCCAGCGAGTGCGGCAAAAAAGGCAAAGGTCGAACAGAAATTCTCCGACGACTGCTTTGACGATGAGCTCAGGGCGGTAAAAGCCGCCGAGTACAGCGACGACTCCTTTGATGCCGACTTGAATGAATCCAAGACAGGTGGTGAGTGGAATGTGCATTTTCGCTGCTGAAACGTGCAATTCACTTCAGTTGACGACTGTGGGATGGACTCGCCTGCGCTGCCCATCTTATCTTTAGCTACTGTGACAGCACAACGTTAGTAACGTCTGTATATTAAACTTTTCGTCAAATTTAGCCGTGCCTGTCGTCGAGTACAGCGACGACTCATTCGACGTTGATTTGAGAGACGAACAGTGTGAGGAGACCTCACGGAAGGAACCCGGAGGTGGTTGAACTATATCCTTTTGTCGTACTTTATTGTTTTTGTAGAAGTTTCGGCAATGCTATTTCGGCGCACCGGTCGTGACCCCTGCGGGTGGTCCTATGATTCCATTGATGGAGAAATCCCACCGACCATCCACACCCACGGCACACTAGCGTTCGTTGCTGTTCGCATCACTGTTGCATTCAAATACAAGCGGTGTGACCTAATCAATTACCGCGCGTCACTTGACGACGCGCCAGTTCGCCTGAGGGGACATCACACTGGTCGCAGCACATCCCGCCGCACACATTGATCGCTTCATCCTTGTTATATTACACCTCCACAACTTCTGAGTGAATTACATGCTTCATTCATCACCACTAATAATGTTCAATCACAGCTGGTTGGAAGGGTACGGTAGCAGTCGCAAGTAGCAAGTATGTGTCCAGCTCTTACCTGCCAGAAGCAGGGTAATGAGGGGAAGTATGGACGCACCACCCTCACATCACTCACTGTACTCTCGTCACTATCTCACAGTCTGTATTCTCTTTCATAGCCCATGTTCTCTAATCCTCACGCGTCTGGTATCTCCACAGTTACACACTCTCTTGTATCGAGTCGACTCCGAGACCGCTATGCTGCCTGCATGCAGGAAGAACTGCCAAAATGCAGCCTGCATGCAGGAAGAAAGTGCGATATGCATTCTGCGTGCAGATATGTTAGACAAAATGCAGCCTGCATGCAGGGAATATGGCGCGTTTGCAGACTGCATGCAGAAAGGCTGCAGAAATCATTGAGGCTGCAATGAGATAACAGTATGCATTCTTCCTGCAAGTAAGATGCATATGTCCTGCAAGTGAATGCGGTGAGTTGGCGTGTGGTGTGCGGGCACAAAGATTCGTCTGCGGCGGCACTCATTTGTTCAAATACGTCATCGACGTCTTGATTTGCAACAATGTGAATAAGATGCGACTTGGCGGCTTTTCCGTTTTCTATGATCCTCAGGCCAATCAAGTGGGAATTTGTGACAACTTTCGTAAAAAGTGAGATAAAGAGTTCCGAATTATGTATAATGTGTAGACCAAAAACGGTCGTTCACATCCTCCCTCAACGGCCCGAATTCTTCTCTCATGGTCAGATATTCGCGAATGTTCGCCAATGTTGGTAGTGCACGGAAAAAGAGTGGGTTCGGTTCGGCGTTTTTCGCTGATTTGAGAAATCGACAGTACTCTGGAACTAAAAGAAGCTATCGGAAAACACGATCCTACACGAATGCAAGACTGTTTCTGTTTCAACCATCGCCACAACCGATGTATATATCAGGACGTAAGCAACATCTACCGTATCCAGCGTGAAAGTCTTAGTTTCTCAATCATGGCTAGTGCGCTAGTGACGACATCGAGAATTTGAGACGGATTGGCTAAATGAAATAGGTCGAAAAGGTTCAAAAGCTCCAATAGGCCACCGCCGTTTTTTTAGAGTCAGCGCAAATACAGCCGCCGCAAAACTAATCCACACGAATAGTCACCCCATAGGGCATTGAACATTGGATATCTCTGATAGCAGATAACAGTTTGGATGCCATCGGCTTCTGTGACCTAACTGATACTCCATGTTACCATCTTTCGCACAATGGGCAGCAGTGACACCGGTTGAAAATCGACTACTTATGTAGGTGTTGTCACCTTCTGAATAGGTGATGTCACAGCCTCCCGATTCCCAGAGAGAACTTATGTTCTATGGCGCGCTAATGGTGCGGGGATATTTGAAAGCATTGCCTGATCTTCAGGTTGGGGTCACTTTTGTTCTTGTCAATAAAACCTTTTTTCGAAATTGTATCAACGTGGAAAAAATGTTCGCATTTTTAACAATGTTTTTTTGCGCAAACAGAACTTCAAAACTCGTCTTTATTGAAAAAAAAAACGAGAGCGACCCCATCCTAATGATCAGGTAATAATACATTGTCCGGATGAATCTTTCAGAAGAATAAACGTTGTACGGTCCGGGGTTCAGTGGATTTAAATAACTACATACACAACACTTGATAATCATACAGTTCCGCCAGACCACCCTGACTGGCGCGACAGTGAAACACCCGTACACGCCATTATAGTATAGCTTTGAGTCACCCTCCTCCCACCTCTCACTCCGTCCAGGGCCCACAACAAGATATTACTATACAACCACAAACGCAACGCGTTACATTACACGTTTATTGCGAGTACATATCTCGGAGAGGGGAAAAGAGCGATAATCATATTCGCTCTTTGCGGGGGCGCGCCGCTGCTTCCAATCGCGTGGTGGACAATGTGTGAGATATAGATTTACCAACAGAATGTGAAATTTAGTATGTATCAGGTGTATATAGCGTGTTCCTTTTTTGACCAACATAGACAGTTTCTAGACAATGAGGTTTTTTTTAAAAGTAGATAGGATAACGGGGGTAGAAATTGTCAACACTCACGTCCACGTCGTGCCCCCGGGAGTCTGTTTGCCTGTGCATACACTGCTAAGTTCAAGTGTTGACTACTTTCGAGTGAAGGAATTGTCACCCTTTGACAATACGACAGGCATTATGCCCAACATACCGACTATGCGATCATCGCAAAGAACCAGGACCCGCTACATGTCCTACAATGTCCGTTCTGCCAGAAGCTTTGCAGACCGGAGCCTGCTCTCGGAGGAGCTCGAGCGGCACGGAGTGGACGTGGCGATGCTGCAGGAGACCCGAATCGACCGGACGTGCTGCGATTCCTTGCGGTACAAGTACTACAGCGCACTGCCCACTTCCAGGGCGGTGTGCGGGGTGACTGTCGCCATCTCCACCTCCGCCAACGTCAACGTGCTCGCCATCAACCCTCTCTCGCCCCGACTCATCTACGTGGATGCAGAAGTACGAGGAAAGAAGACCCGCATCGTGTCGGCGCATGCGCCAACCGAGGATGCTGAGGAGGTGGAGAAGGACAAGTTCTTTGACGAGCTGACCAAGATTGTGAGATCGGCCGGCAAGTCAGAGCTCGTCCTCGGACTTGACTCGAACAGCCGCGTGGCTGCCGACGCCAGTCCAGCAATGGGCAGGTGGAGGCGTGCTGCCGACTGCACAAGCGACAACGGTCAGCGGATAGTGGATCTGCTGGAGAGTTACGACCTTATCGTCGCGTCGGCCTGGAAGCGCAACCGTCCCTGGCAGCGCGCAACCTGGAGGAAGAACTGCATCGGGAGGCCGCACCAGATCGACTACCTGCTCGTCAAAAAGAGCCAGGCCGGCGCCGTCCTCTCCAGCAAGAGCCTGCCGGACTTCAAATACGACTCGGATCGCATCCCCGTGGTTCTTACGCTTGGGAAAGGCAGGATGCCCGCACGGCATTCTCCCTGCTGACGCGGTACAGCGAGAAATGAAGCAGGACGACGCCCGTCATCTCTGACGGTCGTGTCACTCGTCACCGGGGAGCAGCGTGCGCGGTGTGGGCTGGTCACTTCGACCGCCTACTCAACCAGCCGTGCCCGTCTGCTCCCGCCCTGCCACATACCGCCCGTTCTGACTACAACTGCAGGACGGAGCCGCCAACCATGGATGAGCTGCTTGTGTGCATGAAGAAGCTGAAGAATGGGAAGGCTGCCGGAGACGACGACCTCACTCCGGAGATGATGAAGACTCTGCCCGCCTTTGGGATCCGTGAGCTGCATCGGCTGATCGTCAACATCTGGGAGAGGAAGGAGGTGCCTGACTCGTGGAGAAACGCCATCATCGTCCCGTTGCTGAAGAAGGGCAGCCCCACCGACCCAGCCAACTACCGTGTATCTCATTGATCCGCGTGTGCTACAAGCTGGTGGAGCGTCTGCTGCTACTTCGCATTGTGGAGCACCGTGAGAAGACCGCCCGAGACCAGCAGCACGGATTCCGCCCAGGAAGGTCTACCATCGACGCCGTCTTCTCTCTGAGACGGATCGTCGAGCTGCGTGCCCGATTTTAGAAGCCGACTAACATCATCTTTGTCGACTTCCGGACAGCATTCGACAGTCCCGATCGAGACCGCCTCTTCGAAGCGGTGCGCGCCGACGGAGTACCAGCCCCGCTAATCGACCTTCTACGAGACCTGTACAGCCGTACTACTGCCGCTGTCCGCACTCCTTGCGGAATCATGCAGGAGTTCGCCGTCCGGACTGGAGTGCGCCAAGGATCCGTCTGCGGCCCGCTCCTGTTCAACTATGTCATCGACGACGTGATGCGACGTGTTGTGGAGGAGTGTGGAGGAGGAGTGGAGCTGCCCTCGACAGGACGGAAAGTCACCGACCTCGACTACGCGGATGACATTGCTCTGCTTGGAGAAGACCCTGTTAACCTGCAGAAAGCTGTCGACCGTCTCAGTCTCCTCTCCGCCTCGTACGGTCTGACCCTCAGGCCGGACAAGTGCGAGTCGATGACCATCCGCGAGGAGTAAAGGAGGAGTTCACTGTCAATGGAGAGAAGATCGCGCAGACCACCAACTTCCGCTACCTCGGTTCGTGGATTAGCAGCGACGCCGACCTTACTAAGGATGTGGAGGCGCGAATCGCCCAAGCCTGCTCCGCGTTCAATTCGCTGGAAAAGGTTTTGTGGAGATCGAGCGTCGCCAATCACGTCAAGCTGCGGATCTACCTCACCGCCATCCGACCTGCGATGCTCTACGGATCCGGTACTTGGGCTCTCAATAAGAAGCTCGAGGAGAAGCTGGATTTCTGCAAAATTTCTGAACGGAGTTATTTCCAATTGAAGTTGGAGAAATCTGTTTCATTTGACTTGCAAATCACCCTGTCCTGTCCTCCACAACAGTCCCTCGCCTTCTACTCATTTCATGTCTCATGTTCATGTTTCATGAGCAAGAAGAAAACTTCTGATGCGAAAGATGAGGCAATAATTGTGTTGAAAAGGAGACCGTAATGATAGTGATAAAACTTCCTCGATAGGGTGTAAGAGCGACAAACCATGAGAAAAAAGCCGCAAAAGTTTTGCTCTTTTAGGCAACGTTTCGATAGTGCGCCGACGGATTTTCCGATGGATATGAATATGACTCACGTATCGTCACTATCCATTCGGTCACGCTGCTGTTTTTTTCATGGGTAGACTATTCAGTGGCTGTCCGAATTTCCTTCAAACAACTATCCCTGTAAACATACTCTCATATTCAGAATCAACATTAAAAACTGTGTAATGACCATGCTTTGATGAGAATCCGCCAGACAAGTGCGCAAGTTGCCTATGTAAGAGTAAAATCAAAAATCGGACTCTGCTCCGTGGAGCCTTCGGCCTACTCGTTACCCATCCACTGTGAAAGCAACATCGCTTTAATAAGAAGGAAGTGTACATGAAAGAAGCTGCTCATGCCGGAGTTGCAAAGCAAGGAGTTGCACATTGACGAATTTGATGAGATGTGGTGTTCAGCCGATGTACCGCGATAGAAACAGTTTCATTCCGACGTTTCGCCTTTTATGGCATCATCAGGAGAAGCATTACCTCAAATCTGGGTAATTTATTATTAAATTAATAGCAGTTTTGCACAGCGTTTGACAACGTGTCATTGTATTGATTGGCATGATATGATATCAATTATCAATCAATTCTTTCATTTAGTCTCGCTTCTAACAATAGCCCATTCGCATCCACAGAGACACTGGCCGAATTTTATATGGTCCCTATTCTTTGATGACCATATTGTTATACGAATTTTATATCATACAAGTTCGAAATGTTCACATGCTATGTTTCACGATTTCATCTTTTTTTTGTTAGTTTTAAAATAATTGAAAATTAAATATTACCCAGAAATTTCAAATTTTGTCGCTCTACCGCAACAATTTAGTAGTTGGGTGCTCCACCTCTGGCTGACAAACGCACTTTCTTTGTAATTTGTTTTTGTTGTTCGTTTGTGTTTTTTTCATTTCAAATTAACCTCTATGGTATCATAATAAGTACGTAAATTGTGAAATAGTCCCTCATAATGATGATATGTCAATATGCACACTAAAATCGCTCCGAGTATTCGTTCGAAACATTATGTTGTATTGCGCTTGTCACGCTTGTTTTGATGACATGAGCTCATCCGTCAGAATAGACGCGTTTTATTCGATCAAACTGATTTATTCGATTGTTGTATTGATTCCAGGCCGAAATGTGGAGAGTGGCTTGCGCATCTCTTGTGGCACTAAGGTCAAGAACCTCGGTTTTTGCGGTGAGTGAGTATTTCTTGTAATGATTGCTCAATTATATTGACATAGGAATAATATATGTACTCACATGTTGCACTGGCGGGGACCGAACTTGGCTCTCCGATTATGTCTTTCGAATACACGCGCTGGTTTCACATGCCGTATTTAACTTCCATCAAAACATACCGCGTTGTGTCATTTGCTTATAATAGTGGTTTTTTGATGAACTCATTCTTCTTCAGATCGTCGCCACACATGATGTCTAGCTGGACAGTGCCCCGACCCTGTGCCCAAACGCGGTGAGTTCGTGTACGTCAATATCGTTATCAACGCATCATTGTAGTTCGCAGTAGGCGCTGGTTGCTTCGGCGCGCAGCACATCTGCATGTGCTCGTCAGCTCGCCCATCTTGAGGTTCGTGAGAAGACTGCCACCTCGTTAGTGTATTGCAATGCTACGTTATCTAATTGGATACTTTCTGTTCATGCTTAAAAGTTAATCGTTACAATGTTTCATCACGCTTGTTCCAGGAACAAGGTGTCCACTATCATCATGCCGAGGACGACCATCGACATTGACTATGGATTGCCAAGCTATTGGTCGCTCGCTCACAAGGGAGTCCTCGTCGCTCACAAGTTCAACCGCCTCCGCCTCTAACTGTCGCACAAAAATAATGTTTTGTTTTATTGTGTGGAATCATAAATTGTGTCTCATATATTTGTGCTCGCGCAACGTAAATATTTGGAAGCCTGCACATATGATGCAGAGTTCCGTACAAAAAAAAATTACTAACGGTATCGCTAAAGGGAGATTTCGATGAAGGAGAGATGTTATCTACATGCGGAGCGTTTGCATGGCGAATGCAGGGCGATTGCAGCATGCATGCAGAGACGCGCGCATCCGTAGGGATGTGTAATGCAGGCTACGCGCGTTCCTGTGTGCAGACTGCATTGAAGCTACATGCAGGAAGCACAGCGGTCTCGGAGGACCATACTTGCCTATCGTAAATTCACTCTCTCCTACCGGCTGAACACAATCTGTCACCAAATGGGTGCAACACAAAATGATAATCTATCATATCTCCGTTCCTTAAAAGATAACTCTCTACAATTAGATCTACAACAATGGATCTATTTCCAGTTAGTGATTTGCCTGAATTATCGTCTCTGATTTTTTATGTGACAAGGGTGTTCGTTCAGTGAGCGGCATCTCGCACTGTTTTCCTGTGACAGCAACCAATGTGTTAGATGATCATAACATTGATAACACTCCATTCCGACAATACCAAATCAACTCTCATTGGCTATGAGGGTACGGTAGTCACAACTTGACGGCTTGTGTGATCGAATGCGGAGGTCGCGGTTGAATGTGTAATGCAACAGCCGCGTGAAAGCGGCGCGATATAAAAGTCATATTTAAAAGGTAATACAACAACATTAAAGCAAAACGCCCCTGTGCCTTTACTGAACATATTCAGATAGAGAGTTTTCATCGGATCCCAATGAAATATGGTATATTCGTGATTCGGAAAACAAAACACAATTGATTCTGATATTGTTGTTTCATAATTTTCACAATCTGAAAAGTCGAGTGACTTTTCAGAAATCATCTAATCACACCAGCAGTCGCTCGGCAGGACTGACCGCCGCCGGCAGAGTAGACTCTTGCGACTGGATCGCGAGAGAGAGAGTGTTATAGTGAGAGCAGAAGCGAGGGACCCTTGTGTTATCGAGGGACCAATGTGTTATCGAGGGACCAAAGTAACGACAAAAACACATATCATCACCCACCAGGGTTTAATTACCCCAGGGTAATTAAACCGACGAAGGCCCAGATTTGGGACTTGGGGGACCATGCCTTGTCGCGCGCGAGGGACCCAGAACTGGCCGCGGAAGTATCGTGTTTGGGACTTTCTAGTGTCTACGGGGAGGAATGAACACTTTTTCAATCTCTCACTGCAGTGAGAAAGCGCTCACTGATGCTCCGCCCACTATGTGGGTGCACATGCACCGGACAGTATGTATTACTGGATTACTGTACTTTGGGTTTCAGAAATCTATCCAGGAGGGAAATTTAGTGTGGTTCGAGGTGGCGAGTAAGGAAAAAAGATAAGATTGATAAGCGGATGCGATTTGGCACATGACATTGGTCATTTGCTCTCAGTGTGAAATAGTGATTTATCGATTAAGGCACTGAAAGTGACTGGAATAGAATGAAACGTGAAACTTGTCAGAGAGTACCGCAGAGTGATGAAAAAAGGTCTAGAAGAAAACCGCATGCCGATACCTCGTCTCGTTTTAAAATCACATTTCAGAGCGCACTGGCCAAAAGAGAGGCCGGATGTGGGCAGGTGAGTGAAAGGGAGAGAGGGATACGATAGTGAATGAGTATACAAGGACCTTTACTGATAGTGTACTAGTTCATAGATTTCTTATATAGAGTCGCAACACCTTTTCCGACTCCGACACGGACCGGACCGGACGGATATTCGATTGTCGGTAGTCGCGTCTCAGAGAGTTTGTTATAACAAGCCCACTTTTTGCACCTAGAAGATACAATGTCAGGCCTCAGCCACCCGTCTCAAACTCGCAACAACGTGTTTCAGTCGATCACGAGGTAAGTAGGGACCGCAACGTGAGATGCAGATTTAACGTCGAAAACATGTAACATTTTTTGACTGGACACGTTACTTGTTCTAATTAGCGTGAACGATTCACTCTTTCACGCTGATTAACGGTATTCAATTAGTTTTGTTTGCTGTTATCAGACAAACGAAAATCGTATTAGTGTAACAAGAGATGAAAACCACACACTTTCCGTCATTTTGAGTAAGAATGGGTCAATTCCATTGATCCGATATAATAAACATGGGAGACATGTTTCGCACATTTATGTCTTGTTTTTCCTACTATCCAACCCATGTGTGAGCGGTGTCTTCAAAGGATGCCCTTTTCCTTTGTCTATCCGTCTGCTCTCTGCCTGTGAGTGTGTGAGAGCGAAGTGCTATCTGATTCAGCCAGTGGCGGCCGCCCCTCGCAGAAATGTGTGTTCTTCTAAGCACACGCACTGTTTCATACCATTCGATGGCACTATTCAGTACTATTCCACGTAATTTGGAATGATCTTGCTGCATATACAGCTGTTATATCATAACAAAAATCAACAAAAAAGGTGGGTGTATTTCTTTCGCTACACTCTCTCTTCTCTCATTCTCCCCTATCTTTTCTCTCTCTTTCTCTCTCTCTCTCTCTCCTCTCTCTCTCTCTCTTTCTCTTTCTCTCTCTCTCTCTCTGTCTCTCTCTCTCACACACCTTTCTTTCTCCGATGTCATAACAATGCTTTGACAATTCAAATTTTCAAATGCCAAAGTACTTTGTCCTGTCGGATAAAGTTATAAAGTAATTTATCCTGCCGGAGAAAAAAACTTCATCTGGCAGGAAAAAGTGGTCCAACTACTTTATCTAATCGAATAAAATGGTCAAACTCGTCAAACTGTTCACTTTATTTAACCGTATAAAAAATAATTGATGCGCGTGCATGTGATTACTTACCAGTAAATAAAGTGTATACACAAACACAAGTAATCTTTTTGATTGCAGACTATGGACGTGCTGTATGAGGTGAGGAAGCTGATGCAGAGTTGGACCCCAGCGGCTACGTGTATTCTGACCCTTTTGGAGATTCTCGATACTTTGTCCGAGTGAACCTTTCAGTATTCTCCTCTTCTCCCTCCTATGTGCTCCTCTCGTGTCCTCAGATGCGACATCCGATCTCATCAACACCTATAAAACCAAACAAATCCGTGAGTAGTCGGCTGCTTGCGTCAAGTAGCTGTCACTGTTGCGATATGCCTTCCGATTGGCCTTCCGAGTACTTCAAACGACTTCAAACTACTCGGAATTACTTGCGGTTACCTTGTACCGACTGTGAATCAGCTGGGATCACTTGTGATATGTGTTGGAAGAGACTGGCGCCTTGATCCGTGTGCCCTTTGAGCGAACCTGTGTCGCCTTCCGAAGACGGCTCCTATGAAGCGCGAGTCCCGCGAGTGGCTGAAGCCGTTTTCCACGCCCCGGGATAGACACTCGCACAACCTCGAGGACAATGTGCTGATGCAAGCGATTCGAGTGGGTGGGAGCTAGTGCTCGAAGAGAGAGGGGGAGAGAGGGAGAGAGAGGGAGAGGGAGGGAGAAAAAGAAAAAGGGAGTGGGAGAGGGTGAGAGAGAAAGAATACATACATTGTGTGTGTGTCATGTATTCAGTTGGTTACGGACGACTCTCTTGACGGCACTCTGTCGCCCTTCTTTGCTGCCGCGCAGAACAAATATCCAGCTGTACGTTTGGGTGGTTGAAACGTACTGGTTTGTGTTTGAGGGGCGTGTGGGACTGTTTGTGGTTGGAATGCTTGTTTCTCTGTCCGGCATAGCTGTGTCGATTCTGGTGTGTCGGTGCTTTGTGAAGGAATCGATTGCGGAGGATGAGGCGGAGATTGAGAGACAAGTGAAAGCATTGACGCCGACCAAGACGCCGACCCAGACACCGGGGAAGAGCGAGAGAGCAGCGGCCAAGGGAGACACCACACCCACACCACACAAGTCGGAGGCATTCGTGAGGCGAGCCTCGAACGAACAATCCAAACAATCCAAACAGCCGATCACTGCCTCCATACATAGGGAGAAAATCGTCAAGAAAGTGGGACTGGAAAAGAAAATGACGATTCTCTTCGTAAGCTTCGCATTAATTTGATATTTTCCAAGTGTAAATATTCAGCGGTGTCTTATTGGCTATGTCGTACTTCTCGCAATCTTCTCGGCTCTCATTGCTGTGTTGGCCTTTTTTGCTTATGACACTCACTCGACTCTCGCCTCTCGGACCAATCAAATCATCAATAGCCAGATTACACGTGAGTTCCATTTTGTAGCAAAGTAAAAACCCGTATTTAAGAACTGAAAAGAGATTTGTTGCACGGATTCTGTAAAAATGTTGACATTTTTGATGACGTATTGCAAAATATGAATTCTGGATTGGCGGCCAAAGCAACGGTATTCAAACTGGTACATGCAGTTAGGTATACTTGATTATAGATCAATACTCGACTTGAATCGGCCGCACTTTTGAATAATGCTAATCTTCAGCAGAGAATGGTGAGAAATCAAAATTCAAGAGCCAGTGATTGAATATTTTTAGAGAGACATCGATTCACTAGCTCAGAAACTGATTGGTGTGACAGACGCTGACGGAAACAAACTCGATTATATGTTCAACGAAATTTGGAAGAGATATAATGACATTCTGGTAAAAATTTCATTTTTTCGTAGCTTTCACTTAGCAACGTCTTTACTTTGTTACAGAAAAATATTCAAACCGATGATGAAAATGAGAAGAGATTTATCCCGATGTTCGAAAAACTGAAGACGTCATTCTCAAAAGCTGAAAAAATTCTTAAAGAAGTAACAAGTAACAATGGAAAATTTTCTTTTGGGGTAATTATATTTAGCTGCTATCATTTTTCACTACACATTTAATTTTTTTTTACAGAATCCGCCAACGGATATTGGAACTCATGTTGCTACATTCATCAAAGACACTATGTATAAGGTACACTTGAATAGAAACAGTTAAAACACTTGTTAATTCGTCAGATCCCATCTGTTCAATCAATAAAAGTTGAAGTGACAAGATTCAGTGCGATTGTAAGTAATTACGAAATCTTTTCTTTTTAAACAACAACATTCAGATAATTTCGGCAGTAGATAAACTTCAAAACTATGTGAACCGATTCGAAAAGATTAATGTTGATGCAAATACAAATGTATTTCTTTCTCTGAGTGTGACAGTATCAATTTGTCTATTCGTCGTCGTTTGCGCTTTTCTGATCTGTTTTCTAAGAAAAAGTAAGTGTATCATTACTAAATATAATTCTTATACCAATTCTTTTATTTTCAGGCAAAATGACTTTCCTCATTCTAGCTATGATTCTGTTCCTCTTGCCAATTGTATTTATCTCTTTAACGTTAGTTTTTTTTTTGTGAATTCACTTAATTGAAAAAGAACCATATTTAGAACGTTTGTATCGTTCACGGAATACTCTTCTGGATGCAATTATTTGTTGAATGAAGAAAAACACATTTCAAACGTCTCTTCCTTGGTTGTTGCGCCGTTTTACAAACCTCACATGAACTTTAAGTCAGTCAATTTTTCACATTCTCTCTTCTTTGTATGCAATGCAGATGATTAACACGATTAAATTGTTTACCTCCTAAAATTTTAGGTCATTGGTTCCATCGTGCAAATTGAATTCTCCGTATCATTTCGTGTTTGGAAAATCAATCGAAGCTGTCGTTCAAAATGGTTACGATTAAAAATATAACAAAATATTAGTCTATTTTATTTTCAGAGTTTCTTAATTTGGAGAGAAATATGGAAACTTTTGCGAACAACATTGAGCTTCAACGAACGACATTTGATATTTGGAATAATGCTATCGCTGAGACTCAAGTAATTATATTATACATTATAGCAAATCATTGATTCAGACTTACGATGACGTCTTTGAAACAGTCTTCAACCTCAAATTGTGTGATCACAAAGAAGAAGATAAAGACAAACATATATCTCTCAAAAACTATGTGTATCGATATGTTTGTAAAGATGTGACGTTTTTGTCACAATCGTTTTTAAATGGAGACGCTAAATGGAGTATCGAATACTATACTTCCATGGTGGGTTTCAAGTGGATTCTCACTGGAAATAGATGATTGAAGATGAAACTCGTGAAAGATGCTGGAGTGAATGTGACCCTTCGACCATTCCAAGAACTCGCTGTTGCACTGAATAATTCGATGGACCTTTCGAGTCTCCAATCAGCGACAAAGACCAGACTTTTCAATGAACTCAACGCACATCGTACAATTCTCAACGTGAGTATCGATTGAATATCGATCGAAATGAGTCTATTCAGACCACTTTCTACGATGCTTACAACTTGAAATGCGGTCTGACAACTATCTATGAGAATATGGTGCACGCAATTTGCGATCCGATCACTGAACCAGTACAAGCATTGGAATCTGTCACATGTGAGTGATGTGTGTTCATTTGTATTATGGATTTCATTTTGAGATTGGTCGACAATTGGGATAATTCTGCTCGGATGGGCTTTTCTACTGAACAGTTACATAATTCTTGTTATCGAAACACAGAAGGTGAAACATGAGAACACTATCTTTTAAATCATTGTGTTACAGAATATCAAGATTCAGGGAGTGCAAGATAAACCAATCGAATCGCAGCCGTCTAATCCACAGATGCAGATCCCACCGACCCACGAAGTAGACTCGAAACGCTTTGGCATTCAGCCAACGTCGAGCGATCAGCAAGAGAACGACGCATAGACAAGTCATTACACCTTACAGTTTCTTATCACTTAGCACTTTATCACTTAGAGGTCAATGTGCAATATGTCTGTCATAGCTGACTTTGTTTTCGATTGTGCATAAAAATTGACCAAAACTTTGAAAAACAAACTCTTTTCGCAACAATTGTTTTCTTTTTTCATTGCATTTTTTATATACCCTTTCCTGACCGACAAACTCGGATGGCCGGAATACAAGACGAAAAACGTCATTTTTAGGCAAATGTTCATCAAATTTGTTGTCATTTCGCACAAGTAGCGCTGTCGCTTATCATCTTCGCAATGGGAACTGGAAAAATGTAAAACCTGAATTACTAGTTTTAATTGTATTAAACTACTTGTTTCTTTTCAAATATGCCATGCCGATAACAACTCGAGTGCAGCTGGGAGATGCCTCGTCTCCATCACAAGCTGCGTTGTCGTTGTGGCGTTGTGGCTAGAAAGACAAACTCATCATTCGCCTCCAGGTTCTCGATCTGTTCACACTCTGACCAAGTATTATGTTTCGTAGAGATAGTACGCAGAGCAATGTAAAAAAGAACATGCAAAGTCGTGTGTGCGCGCGGGCACCACACTGTCAGGCAATCACACACTTATCTAGTCATAAGTGAGGCGCGCAAAAACATTTGATTTCCGCGCGGATACACGCGCGAAGCCAGAAAAAAAAGTTGTATTTAATACTACATACTGCAATACGATGGTTAGTCGCCATAAGATCTTTATTGGCAGTCACAAAGTGGTGGTGTCTCATCAGTGTATACTGTATAGCTCTCTCACGCACGAAGTAGACTCTCCTCCTCGGCCGATTCTCCGTAGATCATCTGGAGCATTGTCGCTCCTTAGCCGGCGAGCATCGTGTGAACCAGTTCTGACCACTTGACCATAATAAGGTTACCATCGACGCCGTCTTCTCTCTGAGACGGATCGTCGACCTGCGTGCCCGATTCAAGAAGCCGACTTACATCATCTTTGTCGACTTCCGGGCAGCAATCGACAGTCCCGATAGAGACCGCCTCTTCGATGCGGTGCGCGCCGACGGAGTACCAGCCCCGCTAGTCGACATTCTACGAGACCTGTACAGCCGTACTACTGCCGCTGTCCGCACTCCTTGCGGAATCACGCAGCAGTTCGCCGTCCGGACTGGAGTGCGCCAAGGATCCGTCTGCGGCCCGCTTCTGTTCAACTACGTCATCGACGACGTGATGCGACGTGTGGTGGAGGAGTGTGGAGGAGGAGTGGAGCTGCACACGACAGGACGGAAAGTCACCGACCTCGACTACAATGCTCTGTTTGGAGAAGACCCTGTTAACCTGCAGAAAGCTGTCGACCGTCTCAGTCTCCTCGCCGTCTCGTACGATCTGACCCTCAGGCCGGACAAGTGCGAGTCGATGACAATCCCGCGAGGAGTAAAGGAGGAGTTCACTGCCAATGGAGAGAAGATCGCGCAGACCACCAACTTCCGCTACCTCGGTTGCTCGTCTCGGGCGGTCTTCTCGCGGTGCTCCACAATGCGAAGTAGCAGCAGTCGCTCCACCAGCTTGTAGCACACGCGGATCAATGAGATACCACGGTAGTTGGCTGGGTCGGTGGCGCTGCCCTTCTTCAGCAACGGGACGATGATGGCGTTTCTTCACGAGTCAGGCACATCCTTCATCTCCCAGATGTTGACGATCAGCCGATGCAGCTCACGGATCCCAAAGGCGGGCAGAGCCTTCATCATCTCCGGGTGAGGTCGTCGTCTCTGGCAGCCTTCCCATTCTTCAGCTTTTTCATGCACACAAGCAGCTCCTCCATGGTTAGCGGCTCCGTCCTGCAGTTGTAGTCAGAACGGGCGGTATGTGCCCGTCTGCTAATCTCAATCCAGTCACTTTCTGGGCCTCAATCCATTTCCGGCTAATTCACCCCTTGAGGGCAAATGATCAGTGATATACATCAAATCACACCCCCATAGAATGCTAATGCTTTCTTCGAACTCAGTATCCTCGAATCTGTCTAGAAACACTTTTAAATCCTCTCCCTGGATTATCTCTGACTTTCAATATACAGTGAACCAGTACTAGCTACAGTAACCCGATATCTTATCATGTCCGAAACGTGCTCGGAAATCAGAAAGAGAGCTTGAAATGGGTACCGTCAGACTCGTACAGGGCCGGAAAAAATCTTTGTATACTTATTTCCTCTGAATCTTCTCTCTCTCTCCTTCTCTCCCTGTCTCTCACTACCCGCAGCCGGACCCCATTTGCGAGGCGCGCTTTGAGATACGATTTGAATATAAGAAAAGATATCGACATGCGGTTTTCTCTCAGACCTTCCCTGTCACTCTGCGGTACTCTCTGCGAAGTTTCACGTTATAATCTCAATCCAGTCACTTTCTGGGCCTCAATCCTTTTCCGGCTAATTCACCCCTTGAGGGCAAATGATCAGTGATATACATCAAATCACACCCCCATAGAATGCTAATGCTTTCTTCGAACTCAGTATCCTCGAATCTGTCTAAAAACACCTTTGAATCCTCTCCCTGGATTATCTCTGACTTTCAATATACAGTAAACCAGTACTAGCTACAGTAACCCGATATCTTATCATGTCCGAAACGTGCCCGGAAATTAGATAAAGAGTTTGAAATGGGTACCGCCAGACTCGTACAGGGCCGGAAAAGGTCCCTGTATACTTATTTTCTCTGAATCTTCTCTCTCTCTCTCTCCTTCTCTCCCTGTCTCTCACTACCCGCAGCCGGACCCCATTTGTGAGGCGCGCTTTGAGATACGATTTGAATATAAGAAAAGATATCGACATGCGGTTTTCTTCTAGACCTTCCCTATCACTCTGCGGTACTCTCTGCGAAGTTTCACGTTATAATCTCAATCCAGTCATTTTCTGGGCCTCAATCCATTTCCGGCAAGTTCAGCCCCTGAAATCGGCCGGATCGGTCGGAACGGAGGCGGGGGTCAGCCGGCGGCGGGTGTGAGGGACATATGTGTGGGACAACTGGAATGTTTTTTTATGAAAGCATCAACGACGTCACAATGTTGTGACAAGTGTTATAAAATAATGGCATACATGCACTGAGACCAAGGAACTGTGGATGGTGAGTATTGTGGAGATATGTGTGAGTGTTGTTTGTGATGGAGACACTTGAATAATAAAAAGTTGCATAAATATATATTTGCTTTCCTCACCTTTATTCTTTCATATAGTGCTCTGCCAAATGCAGAGCGTTCCAAAATTAGAGTTGACCACATCATAAGATGAGCGAAACTTTGAAATTACCTCAACCTTGGGTAATTAAACCGACGTAGGTATTGTCTCGCGTAATACATGCACACACAGCAAACAATGCTAACATAGTTTTGACACAACTTACTTTAACTCATTTTTTCTTCTATTTGTTGGAAAGGAAAAGCTTCATAGCTCACTAGTTTCACTAGTTTATGTTTTTGCAAAAATCAGAGACAAACAATTTCTGTCGAACACAACAATCGATGAACTCCCTTCTTTAAAAATCTGGAATACGTTTGCGTGAATTTTTTTCGCTCAGAATTTTTCGCTCAGAAAATTTTTTCGAAATTTCAATGGCCGATAAAGGATTAACTAGTAAAGTAAAGTATAGATGTTAATAGTCTGTTAGAAAGCCGGCAAGATGAGCTTTCGAACCCGCTAAACTAGAATTGTGAGAGTCAATTTTGAAAGAAGTTATGACCTGAAAAGCTTATGCCACCCAGGGGTGGTATAAGCGTATAGCACAGGGTGGTATAAGCTACCAACCACGGTCTATTCCAGGTTCATGGATTCTGACTTTGTATTTATGCTAATTAGCTATCCGGAGGTTGTATGGGAGTTGTTAGGGTGTGAATGGGGGTACTTTGGGTGGGTCTACAGATGTGTTTTTGAGCTGGATTTTTTGAGTCCGCGCGCGAAGAGATACGCGTATGCGAAGTCGGGCTTAATCCTGGCACGTATTGAGGTATCTTCAAAATGGATGATTTCGAAAGGCGCGTTAGCGCCCGGAAAACTAGTAGTTTTAGAGTGTTGTGGAGTGGAAATGAAGGCAGTACACGAACAATTTGATTGAATGAAGTGGGTGCTGAGTGGCGATGGATCATGCACTTGAAGTATAGAGAGTCCTGCAAATCTTGGCTACATTTGACAGATGTCCGATGATAAGTTGGTCTTCTCGATCAAGCCTAAAGGTTACCTGCTGTTATTGGACTCCTCTCTCTCTCTCTCTCTCTCTCTCTCTCTCTCTCTCTCTCTCTCTCTGCCCTTAGCCTAACTCCATGCTAAACTCGATGCTTCGCATACTGGTTCATGAGTAAGCCTAAAGGCATGGGAACAGTTCGAATATATTTATTATGTACAGCATATATGATACAAGCACAAACAATGGTACCAAACAAAGGAGCACAGAACGAATGAGGGGAACACTACTTGCGGGGACAGAAAATTTTGCGATGGAGGCTAGTGTCGGACGGGGGGGGGGGGCATGGTCGCCGGGCTGGCGCACCCACAGGCGCACCAGTTCGGGGTCGCTCTTCTCAACCTCCTTGTCGTGCACGACCCCGAACCAGAGCGGGTAACCGTAACCGTTCCGGTTACGGTATACCATGAGCTGCCTCTTGCCGGCGACGCGCTGTCCGTAGACAAAGGCAAGAGGCAGCTGCCGCTCGATCTCGACGAACTTCTCGATCATCTGAACGAATAAAGTCAGCACAAAATGGAGATAGGAATGCGGTGTAAACTCACTCGAGGGTCGAAACTGGTCCGCTTCACCAGCTCGTACGCGCGGATCAGCGCGTTTCCGGGTACGCAGCGAGGGCGCTTCTCCGCGAACTGGTAGATCTTCTGGTAGAACTCGCAGATGTTGACGCCGCGCTTGTTTGTGTCCTTGGGGATCTTCTCCCAGATCACGTCCAACTCCTGTATGAGGCGCTCTTGTGCCGCCTTGTCATCTGAAAATCATCTGAAACGTTTGACTAACCTGATAATCAGAGGGATACGTTTGACTAACCTGATGATCAGAGGGATACGTTTGACTAACCTGCTGCAAACGTGCGTTTCAGCCGAATGTCACTTGCCTTCTCACTCGATGCGCACCGTCATTTTCTCTCGATCCGTCGTCTGCCCTCTTGTCCCCGTCATTCTTTCGACGATGCGATTCTCGGCCGGTCGCCCCTTTCGACCTGATCCAATCAACATCCTCAGGTATGGCAGGAGACTAGGCCACTCTTCCACCCAACTATTCAACCTGTTTCCTACGTTTCCCTCGCTGCTGGCTATTTCGTACAGATTGTAAACCTGATAGCCTAATACGTTGATTTCCGGTATCACTATAAATTTATGAAGATTAATAGATAATCAATCGATATCATCTGAGAACGTGAATCAGAGACTGTTGTATTTTCTATCGTAAAGGGCTCACTACACCATTAGAACTATTAGAAAAAGGATATGCGAATTTGCGCAGATTGATAGAGCTAAAAAATTATATTTGCCCTGATGTATCGAACAAATCTCTTAGTTTGTCATTTGGGAAAAATCGACCGGTCGCTGTCATTTCACCGGGCAACAATGAACGCTTTCACATGCGATGTCCATAGCTTGACTGTTGATGACGACATTTCTCGATAACCAATCGATACTTTGTCCGAGTGAACCTTTCAGTATTCTCCTCTTCTCCCTCCTATGTGCTCCTCTCGTGTCCTCAGATGCGACATCCGATCTCATCAACACCTATAAAACCAAAGAAATCCGTGAGTAGTCGGCTGCTTGCGTCAAGTAGCTGTCACTGTTGCGATATGCCTTCCGATTGGCCTTCCGAGTACTTCAAACGACTTCAAACTACTCGGAATTACTTGCGGTTACCTTGTACCGACTGTGAATCAGCTGGGATCACTTGTGATATGTGTTGGAAGAGACTGGCGCCTTGATCCGTGTGCCCTTTGAGCGAACCTGTGTCGCCTTCCGAAGACGGCTCCTATGAAGCGCGAGTCCCGCGAGTGGCTGAAGCCGTTTTCCACGCCCCGGGATAGACACTCGCACAACCTCGAGGACAATGTGCTGATGCAAGCGATTCGAGTGGGTGGGAGCTAGTGCTCGAAGAGAGAGGGGGAGAGAGGGAGAGAGAGGGAGAGGGAGGGAGAAAAAGAAAAAGGGAGTGGGAGAGGGTGAGAGAGAAAGAATACATACATTGTGTGTGTGTCATGTATTCAGTTGGTTACGGACGACTCTCTTGACGGCACTCTGTCGCCCTTCTTTGCTGCCGCGCAGAACAAATATCCAGCTGTACGTTTGGGTGGTTGAAACGTACTGGTTTGTGTTTGAGGGGCGTGTGGGACTGTTTGTGGTTGGAATGCTTGTTTCTCTGTCCGGCATAGCTGTGTCGATTCTGGTGTGTCGGTGCTTTGTGAAGGAATCGATTGCGGAGGATGAGGCGGAGATTGAGAGACAAGTGAAAGCATTGACGCCGACCAAGACGCCGACCCAGACACCGGGGAAGAGCGAGAGAGCAGCGGCCAAGGGAGACACCACACCCACACCACACAAGTCGGAGGCATTCGTGAGGCGAGCCTCGAACGAACAATCCAAACAATCCAAACAGCCGATCACTGCCTCCATACATAGGGAGAAAATCGTCAAGAAAGTGGGACTGGAAAAGAAAATGACGATTCTCTTCGTAAGCTTCGCATTAATTTGATATTTTCCAAGTGTAAATATTCAGCGGTGTCTTATTGGCTATGTCGTACTTCTCGCAATCTTCTCGGCTCTCATTGCTGTGTTGGCCTTTTTTGCTTATGACACTCACTCGACTCTCGCCTCTCGGACCAATCAAATCATCAATAGCCAGATTACACGTGAGTTCCAATTTGTAGCAAAGTAAAAACCCGTATTTAAGAACTGAAAAGAGATTTGTTGCACGGATTCTGTAAAAATGTTGACATTTTTGATGACGTATTGCAAAATATGAATTCTGGATTGGCGGCCAAAGCAACGGTATTCAAACTGGTACATGCAGTTAGGTATACTTGATTATAGATCGATACTCGACTTGAATCGGCCGCACTTTTGAATAATGCTAATCTTCAGCAGAGAATGGTGAGAAATCAAAATTCAAGAGCCAGTGATTGAATATTTTTAGAGAGACATCGATTCACTAGCTCAGAAACTGATTGGTGTGACAGACGCTGACGGAAACAAACTCGATTATATGTTCAACGAAATTTGGAAGAGATATAATGACATTCTGGTAAAAATTTCATTTTTTCGTAGCTTTCACTTAGCAACGTCTTTACTTTGTTACAGAAAAATATTCAAACCGATGATGAAAATGAGAAGAGATTTATCCCGATGTTCGAAAAACTGAAGACGTCATTCTCAAAAGCTGAAAAAATTCTTAAAGAAGTAACAAGTAACAATGGAAAATTTTCTTTTGGGGTAATTATATTTAGCTGCTATCATTTTTCACTACACATTTAATTTTTTTTTACAGAATCCGCCAACGGATATTGGAACTCATGTTGCTACATTCATCAAAGACACTATGTATAAGGTACACTTGAATAGAAACAATTAAAACACTTGTTAATTCGTCAGATCCCATCTGTTCAATCAATAAAAGTTGAAGTGACAAGATTCAGTGCGATTGTAAGTAATTACGAAATCTTTTCTTTTTAAACAACAACATTCAGATAATTTCGGCAGTAGATAAACTTCAAAACTATGTGAACCGATTCGAAAAGATTAATGTTGATGCAAATACAAATGTATTTCTTTCTCTGAGTGTGACAGTATCAATTTGTCTATTCGTCGTCGTTTGCGCTTTTCTGATCTGTTTTCTAAGAAAAAGTAAGTGTATCATTACTAAATATAATTCTTATACCAATTCTTTTATTTTCAGGCAAAATGACTTTCCTCATTCTAGCTATGATTCTGTTCCTCTTGCCAATTGTATTTATCTCTTTAACGTTAGTTTTTTTTTGTGAATTCACTTAATTGAAAAAGAACCATATTTAGAACGTTTGTATCGTTCACGGAATACTCTTCTGGATGCAATTATTTGTTGAATGAAGAAAAACACATTTCAAACGTCTCTTCCTTGGTTGTTGCGCCGTTTTACAAACCTCACATGAACTTTAAGTCAGTCAATTTTTCACATTCTCTCTTCTTTGTATGCAATGCAGATGATTAACACGATTAAATTGTTTACCTCCTAAAATTTTAGGTCATTGGTTCCATCGTGCAAATTGAATTCTCCGTATCATTTCGTGTTTGGAAAATCAATCGAAGCTGTCGTTCAAAATGGTTACGATTAAAAATATAACAAAATATTAGTCTATTTTATTTTCAGAGTTTCTTAATTTGGAGAGAAATATGGAAACTTTTGCGAACAACATTGAGCTTCAACGAACGACATTTGATATTTGGAATAATGCTATCGCTGAGACTCAAGTAATTATATTATACATTATAGCAAATCATTGATTCAGACTTACGATGACGTCTTTGAAACAGTCTTCAACCTCAAATTGTGTGATCACAAAGAAGAAGATAAAGACAAACATATATCTCTCAAAAACTATGTGTATCGATATGTTTGTAAAGATGTGACGTTTTTGTCACAATCGTTTTTAAATGGAGACGCTAAATGGAGTATCGAATACTATACTTCCATGGTGGGTTTCAAGTGGATTCTCACTGGAAATAGATGATTGAAGATGAAACTCGTGAAAGATGCTGGAGTGAATGTGACCCTTCGACCATTCCAAGAACTCGCTGTTGCACTGAATAATTCGATGGACCTTTCGAGTCTCCAATCAGCGACAAAGACCAGACTTTTCAATGAACTCAACGCACATCGTACAATTCTCAACGTGAGTATCGATTGAATATCGATCGAAATGAGTCTATTCAGACCACTTTCTACGATGCTTACAACTTGAAATGCGGTCTGACAACTATCTATGAGAATATGGTGCACGCAATTTGCGATCCGATCACTGAACCAGTACAAGCATTGGAATCTGTCACATGTGAGTGATGTGTGTTCATTTGTATTATGGATGTCATTTTGAGATTGGTCGACAATTGGGATAATTCTGCTCGGATGGGCTTTTCTACTGAACAGTTACATAATTCTTGTTATCGAAACACAGAAGGTGAAACATGAGAACATGAGAACACTATCTTTTAAATCATTGTGTTACAGAATATCAAGATTCAGGGAGTGCAAGATAAACCAATCGAATCGCAGCCGTCTAATCCACAGATGCAGATCCCACCGACCCACGAAGTAGACTCGAAACGCTTTGGCATTCAGCCAACGTCGAGCGATCAGCAAGAGAACGACGCATAGACAAGTCATTACACCTTACAGTTTCTTATCACTTAGCACTTTATCACTTAGAGGTCAATGTGCAATATGTCTGTCATAGCTGACTTTGTTTTCGATTGTGCATAAAAATTGACCAAAACTTTGAAAAACAAACTCTTTTCGCAACAATTGTTTTCTTTTTTCATTGCATTTTTTATATACCCTTTCCTGACCGACAAACTCGGATGGCCGGAATACAAGACGAAAAACGTCATTTTTAGGCAAATGTTCATCAAATTTGTTGTCATTTCGCACAAGTAGCGCTGTCGCTTATCATCTTCGCAATGGGAACTGGAAAAATGTAAAACCTGAATTACTAGTTTTAATTGTATTAAACTACTTGTTTCTTTTCAAATATGCCATGCCGATAACAACTCGAGTGCAGCTGGGAGATGTCTCGTCTCCATCACAAGCTGCGTTGTCGTTGTGGCGTTGTGGCTAGAAAGACAAACTCATCATTCGCCTCCAGGTTCTCGATCTGTTCACACTCTGACCAAGTATTATGTTTCGTAGAGATAGTACGCAGAGCAATGTAAAAAAGAACATGCAAAGTCGTGTGTGCGCGCGGGCACCACACTGTCAGGCAATCACACACTTATCTAGTCATAAGTGAGGCGCGCAAAAACATTTGATTTCCGCGCGGATACACGCGCGAAGCCAGAAAAAAAAGTTGTATTTAATACTACATACTGCAATACGATGGTTAGTCGCCATAAGATCTTTATTGGCAGTCACAAAGTGGTGGTGTCTCATCAGTGTATACTGTATAGCTCTCTCACGCACGAAGTAGACTCTCCTCCTCGGCCGATTCTCCGTAGATCATCTGGAGCATTGTCGCTCCTTAGCCGGCGAGCATCGTGTGAACCAGTTCTGACCACTTGACCATAATAAGGTTACCATCGACGCCGTCTTCTCTCTGAGACGGATCGTCGACCTGCGTGCCCGATTCAAGAAGCCGACTTACATCATCTTTGTCGACTTCCGGGCAGCAATCGACAGTCCCGATAGAGACCGCCTCTTCGATGCGGTGCGCGCCGACGGAGTACCAGCCCCGCTAGTCGACATTCTACGAGACCTGTACAGCCGTACTACTGCCGCTGTCCGCACTCCTTGCGGAATCACGCAGCAGTTCGCCGTCCGGACTGGAGTGCGCCAAGGATCCGTCTGCGGCCCGCTTCTGTTCAACTACGTCATCGACGACGTGATGCGACGTGTGGTGGAGGAGTGTGGAGGAGGAGTGGAGCTGCACACGACAGGACGGAAAGTCACCGACCTCGACTACAATGCTCTGTTTGGAGAAGACCCTGTTAACCTGCAGAAAGCTGTCGACCGTCTCAGTCTCCTCGCCGTCTCGTACGATCTGACCCTCAGGCCGGACAAGTGCGAGTCGATGACAATCCCGCGAGGAGTAAAGGAGGAGTTCACTGCCAATGGAGAGAAGATCGCGCAGACCACCAACTTCCGCTACCTCGGTTGCTCGTCTCGGGCGGTCTTCTCGCGGTGCTCCACAATGCGAAGTAGCAGCAGTCGCTCCACCAGCTTGTAGCACACGCGGATCAATGAGATACCACGGTAGTTGGCTGGGTCGGTGGCGCTGCCCTTCTTCAGCAACGGGACGATGATGGCGTTTCTTCACGAGTCAGGCACATCCTTCATCTCCCAGATGTTGACGATCAGCCGATGCAGCTCACGGATCCCAAAGGCGGGCAGAGCCTTCATCATCTCCGGGTGAGGTCGTCGTCTCCGGCAGCCTTCCCATTCTTCAGCTTTTTCATGCACACAAGCAGCTCCTCCATGGTTGGCGGCTCCGTCCTGCAGTTGTAGTCAGAACGGGCGGTATGTGCCCGTCTGCTAATCTCAATCCAGTCACTTTCTGGGCCTCAATCCATTTCCGGCTAATTCACCCCTTGAGGGCAAATGATCAGTGATATACATCAAATCACACCCCCATAGAATGCTAATGCTTTCTTCGAACTCAGTATCCTCGAATCTGTCTAGAAACACTTTTAAATCCTCTCCCTGGATTATCTCTGACTTTCAATATACAGTGAACCAGTACTAGCTACAGTAACCCGATATCTTATCATGTCCGAAACGTGCTCGGAAATCAGAAAGAGAGCTTGAAATGGGTACCGTCAGACTCGTACAGGGCCGGAAAAAATCTTTGTATACTTATTTCCTCTGAATCTTCTCTCTCTCTCCTTCTCTCCCTGTCTCTCACTACCCGCAGCAGGACCCCATTTGCGAGGCGCGCTTTGAGATACGATTTGAATATAAGAAAAGATATCGACATGCGGTTTTCTCTCAGACCTTCCCTGTCACTCTGCGGTACTCTCTGCGAAGTTTCACGTTATAATCTTAATCCAGTCACTTTCTGGGCCTCAATCCTTTTCCGGCTAATTCACCCCTTGAGGGCAAATGATCAGTGATATACATCAAATCACACCCCCATAGAATGCTAATGCTTTCTTCGAACTCAGTATCCTCGAATCTGTCTAAAAACACCTTTGAATCCTCTCCCTGGATTATCTCTGACTTTCAATATACAGTAAACCAGTACTAGCTACAGTAACCCGATATCTTATCATGTCCGAAACGTGCCCGGAAATTAGATAAAGAGTTTGAAATGGGTACCGCCAGACTCGTACAGGGCCGGAAAAGGTCCCTGTATACTTATTTTCTCTGAATCTTCTCTCTCTCTCTCTCCTTCTCTCCCTGTCTCTCACTACCCGCAGCCGGACCCCATTTGTGAGGCGCGCTTTGAGATACGATTTGAATATAAGAAAAGATATCGACATGCGGTTTTCTTCTAGACCTTCCCTATCACTCTGCGGTACTCTCTGCGAAGTTTCACGTTATAATCTCAATCCAGTCATTTTCTGGGCCTCAATCCATTTCCGGCAAGTTCAGCCCCTGAAATCGGCCGGATCGGTCGGAACGGAGGCGGGGGTCAGCCGGCGGCGGGTGTGAGGGACATATGTGTGGGACAACTGGAATGTTTTTTTATGAAAGCATCAACGACGTCACAATGTTGTGACAAGTGTTATAAAATAATGGCATACATGCACTGAGACCAAGGAACTGTGGATGGTGAGTATTGTGGAGATATGTGTGAGTGTTGTTTGTGATGGAGACACTTGAATAATAAAAAGTTGCATAAATATATATTTGCTTTCCTCACCTTTATTCTTTCATATAGTGCTCTGCCAAATGCAGAGCGTTCCAAAATTAGAGTTGACCACATCATAAGATGAGCGAAACTTTGAAATTACCTCAACCTTGGGTAATTAAACCGACGTAGGTATTGTCTCGCGTAATACATGCACACACAGCAAACAATGCTAACATAGTTTTGACACAACTTACTTTAACTCATTTTTTCTTCTATTTGTTGGAAAGGAAAAGCTTCATAGCTCACTAGTTTCACTAGTTTATGTTTTTGCAAAAATCAGAGACAAACAATTTCTGTCGAACACAACAATCGATGAACTCCCTTCTTTAAAAATCTGGAATACGTTTGCGTGAATTTTTTTCGCTCAGAATGAAGTGTTGAGATGGGGATTTTTATATTTTTTTGGTATCATTGAATATTTAGAAGATTGTAGAAATTACTTTGAAGTTGATTCGAGACAAAAAAATTTCGATCCTAAGGGTCCCCCCTTTGGATTGAAATTTTCGAAATTTCAATGGCCGATAAAGGATTAACTAGTAAAGTAAAGTATAGATGTTAATAGTCTGTTAGAAAGCCGGCAAGATGAGCTTTCGAACCCGCTAAACTAGAATTGTGAGAGTCAATTTTGAAAGAAGTTATGACCTGAAAAGCTTATGCCACCCAGGGGTGGTATAAGCGTATAGCACAGGGTGGTATAAGCTACCAACCACGGTCTATTCCAGGTTCATGGATTCTGACTTTGTATTTATGCTAATTAGCTATCCGGAGGTTGTATGGGAGTTGTTAGGGTGTGAATGGGGGTACTTTGGGTGGGTCTACAGATGTGTTTTTGAGCTGGATTTTTTGAGTCCGCGCGCGAAGAGATACGCGTATGCGAAGTCGGGCTTAATCCTGGCACGTATTGAGGTATCTTCAAAATGGATGATTTCGAAAGGCGCGTTAGCGCCCGGAAAACTAGTAGTTTTAGAGTGTTGTGGAGTGGAAATGAAGGCAGTACACGAACAATTTGATTGAATGAAGTGGGTGCTGAGTGGCGATGGATCATGCACTTGAAGTATAGAGAGTCCTGCAAATCTTGGCTACATTTGACAGATGTCCGATGATAAGTAGGTCTTCTCGATCAAGCCTAAAGATTATCTGCTATTATTGAACTCTCCTCTCTCTCTCTCTCTCTCTCTCTCTCTCTCTCTCTCTCTCTCTCTCTCTCTCTCTCTCTCTCTCTGCCCTTAGCCTAACTCCATGCTAAACTCGATGCTTCGCATACTGGTTCATGAGTAAGCCTAAAGGCATGGGAACAGTTCGAATATATTTATTATGTACAGCATATATGATACAAGCACAAACAATGGTACCAAACAAAGGAGCACAGAACGAATGAGGGGAACACTACTTGCGGGGACAGAAAATTTTGCGATGGAGGCTAGTGTCGGACGGGGGGGGGGGGGGGGCATGGTCGCCGGGCTGGCGCACCCACAGGCGCACCAGTTCGGGGTCGCTCTTCTCAACCTCCTTGTCGTGCACGACCCCGAACCAGAGCGGGTAACCGTAACCGTTCCGGTTACGGTATACCATGAGCTGCCTCTTGCCGGCGACGCGCTGTCCGTAGACAAAGGCAAGAGGCAGCTGCCGCTCGATCTCGACGAACTTCTCGATCATCTGAACGAATAAAGTCAGCACAAAATGGAGATAGGAATGCGGTGTAAACTCACTCGAGGGTCGAAACTGGTCCGCTTCACCAGCTCGTACGCGCGGATCAGCGCGTTTCCGGGTACGCAGCGAGGGCGCTTCTTCGCGAACTGGTAGATCTTCTGGTAGAACTCGCAGATGTTGACGCCGCGCTTGTTTGTGTCCTTGGGGATCTTCTCCCAGATCACGTCCAACTCCTGTATGAGGCGCTCTTGTGCCGCCTTGTCATCTGAAAATCATCTGAAACGTTTGACTAACCTGATAATCAGAGGGATACGTTTGACTAACCTGATGATCAGAGGGATACGTTTGACTAACCTGCTGCAAACGTGCGTTTCAGCCGAATGTCACTTGCCTTCTCACTCGATGCGCACCGTCATTTTCTCTCGATCCGTCGTCTGCCCTCTTGTCCCCGTCATTCTTTCGACGATGCGATTCTCGGCCGGTCGCCCCTTTCGACCTGATCCAATCAACATCCTCAGGTATGGCAGGAGACTAGGCCACTCTTCCACCCAACTATTCAACCTGTTTCCTACGTTTCCCTCGCTGCTGGCTATTTCGTACAGATTGTAAACCTGATAGCCTAATACGTTGATTTCCGGTATCACTATAAATTTATGAAGATTAATAGATAATCAATCGATATCATCTGAGAACGTGAATCAGAGACTGTTGTATTTTCTATCGTAAAGGGCTCACTACACCATTAGAACTATTAGAAAAAGGATATGCGAATTTGCGCAGATTGATAGAGCTAAAAAATTATATTTGCCCTGATGTATCGAACAAATCTCTTAGTTTGTCATTTGGGAAAAATCGACCGGTCGCTGTCATTTCACCGGGCAACAATGAACGCTTTCACATGCGATGTCCATAGCTTGACTGTTGATGACGACATTTCTCGATAACCAATCGATACTTTGTCCGAGTGAACCTTTCAGTATTCTCCTCTTCTCCCTCCTATGTGCTCCTCTCGTGTCCTCAGATGCGACATCCGATCTCATCAACACCTATAAAACCAAAGAAATCCGTGAGTAGTCGGCTGCTTGCGTCAAGTAGCTGTCACTGTTGCGATATGCCTTCCGATTGGCCTTCCGAGTACTTCAAACGACTTCAAACTACTCGGAATTACTTGCGGTTACCTTGTACCGACTGTGAATCAGCTGGGATCACTTGTGATATGTGTTGGAAGAGACTGGCGCCTTGATCCGTGTGCCCTTTGAGCGAACCTGTGTCGCCTTCCGAAGACGGCTCCTATGAAGCGCGAGTCCCGCGAGTGGCTGAAGCCGTTTTCCACGCCCCGGGATAGACACTCGCACAACCTCGAGGACAATGTGCTGATGCAAGCGATTCGAGTGGGTGGGAGCTAGTGCTCGAAGAGAGAGGGGGAGAGAGGGAGAGAGAGGGAGAGGGAGGGAGAAAAAGAAAAAGGGAGTGGGAGAGGGTGAGAGAGAAAGAATACATACATTGTGTGTGTGTCATGTATTCAGTTGGTTACGGACGACTCTCTTGACGGCACTCTGTCGCCCTTCTTTGCTGCCGCGCAGAACAAATATCCAGCTGTACGTTTGGGTGGTTGAAACGTACTGGTTTGTGTTTGAGGGGCGTGTGGGACTGTTTGTGGTTGGAATGCTTGTTTCTCTGTCCGGCATAGCTGTGTCGATTCTGGTGTGTCGGTGCTTTGTGAAGGAATCGATTGCGGAGGATGAGGCGGAGATTGAGAGACAAGTGAAAGCATTGACGCCGACCAAGACGCCGACCCAGACACCGGGGAAGAGCGAGAGAGCAGCGGCCAAGGGAGACACCACACCCACACCACACAAGTCGGAGGCATTCGTGAGGCGAGCCTCGAACGAACAATCCAAACAATCCAAACAGCCGATCACTGCCTCCATACATAGGGAGAAAATCGTCAAGAAAGTGGGACTGGAAAAGAAAATGACGATTCTCTTCGTAAGCTTCGCATTAATTTGATATTTTCCAAGTGTAAATATTCAGCGGTGTCTTATTGGCTATGTCGTACTTCTCGCAATCTTCTCGGCTCTCATTGCTGTGTTGGCCTTTTTTGCTTATGACACTCACTCGACTCTCGCCTCTCGGACCAATCAAATCATCAATAGCCAGATTACACGTGAGTTCCAATTTGTAGCAAAGTAAAAACCCGTATTTAAGAACTGAAAAGAGATTTGTTGCACGGATTCTGTAAAAATGTTGACATTTTTGATGACGTATTGCAAAATATGAATTCTGGATTGGCGGCCAAAGCAACGGTATTCAAACTGGTACATGCAGTTAGGTATACTTGATTATAGATCGATACTCGACTTGAATCGGCCGCACTTTTGAATAATGCTAATCTTCAGCAGAGAATGGTGAGAAATCAAAATTCAAGAGCCAGTGATTGAATATTTTTAGAGAGACATCGATTCACTAGCTCAGAAACTGATTGGTGTGACAGACGCTGACGGAAACAAACTCGATTATATGTTCAACGAAATTTGGAAGAGATATAATGACATTCTGGTAAAAATTTCATTTTTTCGTAGCTTTCACTTAGCAACGTCTTTACTTTGTTACAGAAAAATATTCAAACCGATGATGAAAATGAGAAGAGATTTATCCCGATGTTCGAAAAACTGAAGACGTCATTCTCAAAAGCTGAAAAAATTCTTAAAGAAGTAACAAGTAACAATGGAAAATTTTCTTTTGGGGTAATTATATTTAGCTGCTATCATTTTTCACTACACATTTAATTTTTTTTTACAGAATCCGCCAACGGATATTGGAACTCATGTTGCTACATTCATCAAAGACACTATGTATAAGGTACACTTGAATAGAAACAATTAAAACACTTGTTAATTCGTCAGATCCCATCTGTTCAATCAATAAAAGTTGAAGTGACAAGATTCAGTGCGATTGTAAGTAATTACGAAATCTTTTCTTTTTAAACAACAACATTCAGATAATTTCGGCAGTAGATAAACTTCAAAACTATGTGAACCGATTCGAAAAGATTAATGTTGATGCAAATACAAATGTATTTCTTTCTCTGAGTGTGACAGTATCAATTTGTCTATTCGTCGTCGTTTGCGCTTTTCTGATCTGTTTTCTAAGAAAAAGTAAGTGTATCATTACTAAATATAATTCTTATACCAATTCTTTTATTTTCAGGCAAAATGACTTTCCTCATTCTAGCTATGATTCTGTTCCTCTTGCCAATTGTATTTATCTCTTTAACGTTAGTTTTTTTTTGTGAATTCACTTAATTGAAAAAGAACCATATTTAGAACGTTTGTATCGTTCACGGAATACTCTTCTGGATGCAATTATTTGTTGAATGAAGAAAAACACATTTCAAACGTCTCTTCCTTGGTTGTTGCGCCGTTTTACAAACCTCACATGAACTTTAAGTCAGTCAATTTTTCACATTCTCTCTTCTTTGTATGCAATGCAGATGATTAACACGATTAAATTGTTTACCTCCTAAAATTTTAGGTCATTGGTTCCATCGTGCAAATTGAATTCTCCGTATCATTTCGTGTTTGGAAAATCAATCGAAGCTGTCGTTCAAAATGGTTACGATTAAAAATATAACAAAATATTAGTCTATTTTATTTTCAGAGTTTCTTAATTTGGAGAGAAATATGGAAACTTTTGCGAACAACATTGAGCTTCAACGAACGACATTTGATATTTGGAATAATGCTATCGCTGAGACTCAAGTAATTATATTATACATTATAGCAAATCATTGATTCAGACTTACGATGACGTCTTTGAAACAGTCTTCAACCTCAAATTGTGTGATCACAAAGAAGAAGATAAAGACAAACATATATCTCTCAAAAACTATGTGTATCGATATGTTTGTAAAGATGTGACGTTTTTGTCACAATCGTTTTTAAATGGAGACGCTAAATGGAGTATCGAATACTATACTTCCATGGTGGGTTTCAAGTGGATTCTCACTGGAAATAGATGATTGAAGATGAAACTCGTGAAAGATGCTGGAGTGAATGTGACCCTTCGACCATTCCAAGAACTCGCTGTTGCACTGAATAATTCGATGGACCTTTCGAGTCTCCAATCAGCGACAAAGACCAGACTTTTCAATGAACTCAACGCACATCGTACAATTCTCAACGTGAGTATCGATTGAATATCGATCGAAATGAGTCTATTCAGACCACTTTCTACGATGCTTACAACTTGAAATGCGGTCTGACAACTATCTATGAGAATATGGTGCACGCAATTTGCGATCCGATCACTGAACCAGTACAAGCATTGGAATCTGTCACATGTGAGTGATGTGTGTTCATTTGTATTATGGATGTCATTTTGAGATTGGTCGACAATTGGGATAATTCTGCTCGGATGGGCTTTTCTACTGAACAGTTACATAATTCTTGTTATCGAAACACAGAAGGTGAAACATGAGAACATGAGAACACTATCTTTTAAATCATTGTGTTACAGAATATCAAGATTCAGGGAGTGCAAGATAAACCAATCGAATCGCAGCCGTCTAATCCACAGATGCAGATCCCACCGACCCACGAAGTAGACTCGAAACGCTTTGGCATTCAGCCAACGTCGAGCGATCAGCAAGAGAACGACGCATAGACAAGTCATTACACCTTACAGTTTCTTATCACTTAGCACTTTATCACTTAGAGGTCAATGTGCAATATGTCTGTCATAGCTGACTTTGTTTTCGATTGTGCATAAAAATTGACCAAAACTTTGAAAAACAAACTCTTTTCGCAACAATTGTTTTCTTTTTTCATTGCATTTTTTATATACCCTTTCCTGACCGACAAACTCGGATGGCCGGAATACAAGACGAAAAACGTCATTTTTAGGCAAATGTTCATCAAATTTGTTGTCATTTCGCACAAGTAGCGCTGTCGCTTATCATCTTCGCAATGGGAACTGGAAAAATGTAAAACCTGAATTACTAGTTTTAATTGTATTAAACTACTTGTTTCTTTTCAAATATGCCATGCCGATAACAACTCGAGTGCAGCTGGGAGATGCCTCGTCTCCATCACAAGCTGCGTTGTCGTTGTGGCGTTGTGGCTAGAAAGACAAACTCATCATTCGCCTCCAGGTTCTCGATCTGTTCACACTCTGACCAAGTATTATGTTTCGTAGAGATAGTACGCAGAGCAATGTAAAAAAGAACATGCAAAGTCGTGTGTGCGCGCGGGCACCACACTGTCAGGCAATCACACACTTATCTAGTCATAAGTGAGGCGCGCAAAAACATTTGATTTCCGCGCGGATACACGCGCGAAGCCAGAAAAAAAAGTTGTATTTAATACTACATACTGCAATACGATGGTTAGTCGCCATAAGATCTTTATTGGCAGTCACAAAGTGGTGGTGTCTCATCAGTGTATACTGTATAGCTCTCTCACGCACGAAGTAGACTCTCCTCCTCGGCCGATTCTCCGTAGATCATCTGGAGCATTGTCGCTCCTTAGCCGGCGAGCATCGTGTGAACCAGTTCTGACCACTTGACCATAATAAGGTTACCATCGACGCCGTCTTCTCTCTGAGACGGATCGTCGACCTGCGTGCCCGATTCAAGAAGCCGACTTACATCATCTTTGTCGACTTCCGGGCAGCAATCGACAGTCCCGATAGAGACCGCCTCTTCGATGCGGTGCGCGCCGACGGAGTACCAGCCCCGCTAGTCGACATTCTACGAGACCTGTACAGCCGTACTACTGCCGCTGTCCGCACTCCTTGCGGAATCACGCAGCAGTTCGCCGTCCGGACTGGAGTGCGCCAAGGATCCGTCTGCGGCCCGCTTCTGTTCAACTACGTCATCGACGACGTGATGCGACGTGTGGTGGAGGAGTGTGGAGGAGGAGTGGAGCTGCACACGACAGGACGGAAAGTCACCGACCTCGACTACAATGCTCTGTTTGGAGAAGACCCTGTTAACCTGCAGAAAGCTGTCGACCGTCTCAGTCTCCTCGCCGTCTCGTACGATCTGACCCTCAGGCCGGACAAGTGCGAGTCGATGACAATCCCGCGAGGAGTAAAGGAGGAGTTCACTGCCAATGGAGAGAAGATCGCGCAGACCACCAACTTCCGCTACCTCGGTTGCTCGTCTCGGGCGGTCTTCTCGCGGTGCTCCACAATGCGAAGTAGCAGCAGTCGCTCCACCAGCTTGTAGCACACGCGGATCAATGAGATACCACGGTAGTTGGCTGGGTCGGTGGCGCTGCCCTTCTTCAGCAACGGGACGATGATGGCGTTTCTTCACGAGTCAGGCACATCCTTCATCTCCCAGATGTTGACGATCAGCCGATGCAGCTCACGGATCCCAAAGGCGGGCAGAGCCTTCATCATCTCCGGGTGAGGTCGTCGTCTCCGGCAGCCTTCCCATTCTTCAGCTTTTTCATGCACACAAGCAGCTCCTCCATGGTTGGCGGCTCCGTCCTGCAGTTGTAGTCAGAACGGGCGGTATGTGCCCGTCTGCTAATCTCAATCCAGTCACTTTCTGGGCCTCAATCCATTTCCGGCTAATTCACCCCTTGAGGGCAAATGATCAGTGATATACATCAAATCACACCCCCATAGAATGCTAATGCTTTCTTCGAACTCAGTATCCTCGAATCTGTCTAGAAACACTTTTAAATCCTCTCCCTGGATTATCTCTGACTTTCAATATACAGTGAACCAGTACTAGCTACAGTAACCCGATATCTTATCATGTCCGAAACGTGCTCGGAAATCAGAAAGAGAGCTTGAAATGGGTACCGTCAGACTCGTACAGGGCCGGAAAAAATCTTTGTATACTTATTTCCTCTGAATCTTCTCTCTCTCTCCTTCTCTCCCTGTCTCTCACTACCCGCAGCAGGACCCCATTTGCGAGGCGCGCTTTGAGATACGATTTGAATATAAGAAAAGATATCGACATGCGGTTTTCTCTCAGACCTTCCCTGTCACTCTGCGGTACTCTCTGCGAAGTTTCACGTTATAATCTTAATCCAGTCACTTTCTGGGCCTCAATCCTTTTCCGGCTAATTCACCCCTTGAGGGCAAATGATCAGTGATATACATCAAATCACACCCCCATAGAATGCTAATGCTTTCTTCGAACTCAGTATCCTCGAATCTGTCTAAAAACACCTTTGAATCCTCTCCCTGGATTATCTCTGACTTTCAATATACAGTAAACCAGTACTAGCTACAGTAACCCGATATCTTATCATGTCCGAAACGTGCCCGGAAATTAGATAAAGAGTTTGAAATGGGTACCGCCAGACTCGTACAGGGCCGGAAAAGGTCCCTGTATACTTATTTTCTCTGAATCTTCTCTCTCTCTCTCTCCTTCTCTCCCTGTCTCTCACTACCCGCAGCCGGACCCCATTTGTGAGGCGCGCTTTGAGATACGATTTGAATATAAGAAAAGATATCGACATGCGGTTTTCTTCTAGACCTTCCCTATCACTCTGCGGTACTCTCTGCGAAGTTTCACGTTATAATCTCAATCCAGTCATTTTCTGGGCCTCAATCCATTTCCGGCAAGTTCAGCCCCTGAAATCGGCCGGATCGGTCGGAACGGAGGCGGGGGTCAGCCGGCGGCGGGTGTGAGGGACATATGTGTGGGACAACTGGAATGTTTTTTATGAAAGCATCAACGACGTCACAATGTTGTGACAAGTGTTATAAAATAATGGCATACATGCACTGAGACCAAGGAACTGTGGATGGTGAGTATTGTGGAGATATGTGTGAGTGTTGTTTGTGATGGAGACACTTGAATAATAAAAAGTTGCATAAATATATATTTGCTTTCCTCACCTTTAGTCTTTCATATAGTGCTCTGCCAAATGCAGAGCGTTCCAAAATTAGAGTTGACCACATCATAAGATGAGCGAAACTTTGAAATTACCTCAAACTTGGGTGGGTCAAGCTTTCGATTTGTCCGAAAAAAAGAAAGGGTCTGGTTGGCTTATGCCACCCAGGGCTGGTATAATTGTCACACATTACATTTATGCCACCCCTGGGTGGTATAAGGGTCACACCCCGCCGAATCGTTGGGTACGGAGGCACCTAGAGCGGTCTCTGAATTATCGGCTCAGAATGGAGTGTTGATATGGGTTTTTTTTTACACTTTTTTGGTATCATTGAAGACTTGGAAGATTTTAGAAGTTACTTTGAAGTTGATTCGAGACAAAAAAATTTCGATCCTAAGGGTCCCCCCATTGAAATTTTCGAAATTTCAATGGCCGATAAAGGATTAACTAGTAAAGTAAAGTATAGATGTTAATAGTCTGTTAGAAAGCCGGCAAGATGAGCTTTCGAACCCGCTAAACTAGAATTGTGAGAGTCAATTTTGAAAGAAGTTATGACCTGAAAAGCTTATGCCACCCAGGGGTGGTATAAGCGTATAGCCCAGGGTGGTATAAGCTACCAACCACGGTCTATTCCAGGTTCATGGATTCTGACTTTGTATTTATGCTAATTAGCTATCCGGAAGTTGTATGAGTGTTGTTAGGATGTGAATGGGGGTACTTTGGGTGGGTCTACAGATGTGTTTTGGAGCTGGATTTTTTGAGTATTTTTAGAGATACGCGTATGCGAAGTCGGGCTTAATCCTGGCACGAGGTATCTTCAAAATGGATGATTTCGAAAGGCGCGTTAGCGCCCGGAAAACTAGTAGTTTAAGAGTGTTGTGGAGTGGAAATGAAGGCGATACACGAACAATTTGATTGAATGAAGTGGGTGCTGAGTGGCGATGGATCATGCACTTGAAGTATAGAGAGTCCTGCAAATCTTGGCTACATTTGACAGATGTCCGATGATAAGTTGGTCTTCTCGATCAAGCCTAAAGGTTACCTGCTGTTATTGGACTCCTCTCTCTCTCTCTCTCTCTCTCTCTCTCTCTCTCTCTCTCTCTCTCTCTCTGCCCTTAGCCTAACTCCATGCTAAACTCGATGCTTCGCATACTGGTTCATGAGTAAGCCTAAAGGCATGGGAACAGTTCGAATATATTTATTATGTACAGCATATATGATACAAGCACAAACAATGGTACCAAACAAAGGAGCACAGAACGAATGAGGGGAACACTACTTGCGGGGACAGAAAATTTTGCGATGGAGGCTAGTGTCGGACGGGGGGGGGGGGCATGGTCGCCGGGCTGGCGCACCCACAGGCGCACCAGTTCGGGGTCGCTCTTCTCAACCTCCTTGTCGTGCACGACCCCGAACCAGAGCGGGTAACCGTAACCGTTCCGGTTACGGTATACCATGAGCTGCCTCTTGCCGGCGACGCGCTGTCCGTAGACAAAGGCAAGAGGCAGCTGCCGCTCGATCTCGACGAACTTCTCGATCATCTGAACGAATAAAGTCAGCACAAAATGGAGATAGGAATGCGGTGTAAACTCACTCGAGGGTCGAAACTGGTCCGCTTCACCAGCTCGTACGCGCGGATCAGCGCGTTTCCGGGTACGCAGCGAGGGCGCTTCTCCGCGAACTGGTAGATCTTCTGGTAGAACTCGCAGATGTTGACGCCGCGCTTGTTTGTGTCCTTGGGGATCTTCTCCCAGATCACGTCCAACTCCTGTATGAGGCGCTCTTGTGCCGCCTTGTCATCTGAAAATCATCTGAAACGTTTGACTAACCTGATAATCAGAGGGATACGTTTGACTAACCTGATGATCAGAGGGATACGTTTGACTAACCTGCTGCAAACGTGCGTTTCAGCCGAATGTCACTTGCCTTCTCACTCGATGCGCACCGTCATTTTCTCTCGATCCGTCGTCTGCCCTCTTGTCCCCGTCATTCTTTCGACGATGCGATTCTCGGCCGGTCGCCCCTTTCGACCTGATCCAATCAACATCCTCAGGTATGGCAGGAGACTAGGCCACTCTTCCACCCAACTATTCAACCTGTTTCCTACGTTTCCCTCGCTGCTGGCTATTTCGTACAGATTGTAAACCTGATAGCCTAATACGTTGATTTCCGGTATCACTATAAATTTATGAAGATTAATAGATAATCAATCGATATCATCTGAGAACGTGAATCAGAGACTGTTGTATTTTCTATCGTAAAGGGCTCACTACACCATTAGAACTATTAGAAAAAGGATATGCGAATTTGCGCAGATTGATAGAGCTAAAAAATTATATTTGCCCTGATGTATCGAACAAATCTCTTAGTTTGTCATTTGGGAAAAATCGACCGGTCGCTGTCATTTCACCGGGCAACAATGAACGCTTTCACATGCGATGTCCATAGCTTGACTGTTGATGACGACATTTCTCGATAACCAATCGATACTTTGTCCGAGTGAACCTTTCAGTATTCTCCTCTTCTCCCTCCTATGTGCTCCTCTCGTGTCCTCAGATGCGACATCCGATCTCATCAACACCTATAAAACCAAAGAAATCCGTGAGTAGTCGGCTGCTTGCGTCAAGTAGCTGTCACTGTTGCGATATGCCTTCCGATTGGCCTTCCGAGTACTTCAAACGACTTCAAACTACTCGGAATTACTTGCGGTTACCTTGTACCGACTGTGAATCAGCTGGGATCACTTGTGATATGTGTTGGAAGAGACTGGCGCCTTGATCCGTGTGCCCTTTGAGCGAACCTGTGTCGCCTTCCGAAGACGGCTCCTATGAAGCGCGAGTCCCGCGAGTGGCTGAAGCCGTTTTCCACGCCCCGGGATAGACACTCGCACAACCTCGAGGACAATGTGCTGATGCAAGCGATTCGAGTGGGTGGGAGCTAGTGCTCGAAGAGAGAGGGGGAGAGAGGGAGAGAGAGGGAGAGGGAGGGAGAAAAAGAAAAAGGGAGTGGGAGAGGGTGAGAGAGAAAGAATACATACATTGTGTGTGTGTCATGTATTCAGTTGGTTACGGACGACTCTCTTGACGGCACTCTGTCGCCCTTCTTTGCTGCCGCGCAGAACAAATATCCAGCTGTACGTTTGGGTGGTTGAAACGTACTGGTTTGTGTTTGAGGGGCGTGTGGGACTGTTTGTGGTTGGAATGCTTGTTTCTCTGTCCGGCATAGCTGTGTCGATTCTGGTGTGTCGGTGCTTTGTGAAGGAATCGATTGCGGAGGATGAGGCGGAGATTGAGAGACAAGTGAAAGCATTGACGCCGACCAAGACGCCGACCCAGACACCGGGGAAGAGCGAGAGAGCAGCGGCCAAGGGAGACACCACACCCACACCACACAAGTCGGAGGCATTCGTGAGGCGAGCCTCGAACGAACAATCCAAACAATCCAAACAGCCGATCACTGCCTCCATACATAGGGAGAAAATCGTCAAGAAAGTGGGACTGGAAAAGAAAATGACGATTCTCTTCGTAAGCTTCGCATTAATTTGATATTTTCCAAGTGTAAATATTCAGCGGTGTCTTATTGGCTATGTCGTACTTCTCGCAATCTTCTCGGCTCTCATTGCTGTGTTGGCCTTTTTTGCTTATGACACTCACTCGACTCTCGCCTCTCGGACCAATCAAATCATCAATAGCCAGATTACACGTGAGTTCCAATTTGTAGCAAAGTAAAAACCCGTATTTAAGAACTGAAAAGAGATTTGTTGCACGGATTCTGTAAAAATGTTGACATTTTTGATGACGTATTGCAAAATATGAATTCTGGATTGGCGGCCAAAGCAACGGTATTCAAACTGGTACATGCAGTTAGGTATACTTGATTATAGATCGATACTCGACTTGAATCGGCCGCACTTTTGAATAATGCTAATCTTCAGCAGAGAATGGTGAGAAATCAAAATTCAAGAGCCAGTGATTGAATATTTTTAGAGAGACATCGATTCACTAGCTCAGAAACTGATTGGTGTGACAGACGCTGACGGAAACAAACTCGATTATATGTTCAACGAAATTTGGAAGAGATATAATGACATTCTGGTAAAAATTTCATTTTTTCGTAGCTTTCACTTAGCAACGTCTTTACTTTGTTACAGAAAAATATTCAAACCGATGATGAAAATGAGAAGAGATTTATCCCGATGTTCGAAAAACTGAAGACGTCATTCTCAAAAGCTGAAAAAATTCTTAAAGAAGTAACAAGTAACAATGGAAAATTTTCTTTTGGGGTAATTATATTTAGCTGCTATCATTTTTCACTACACATTTAATTTTTTTTTACAGAATCCGCCAACGGATATTGGAACTCATGTTGCTACATTCATCAAAGACACTATGTATAAGGTACACTTGAATAGAAACAATTAAAACACTTGTTAATTCGTCAGATCCCATCTGTTCAATCAATAAAAGTTGAAGTGACAAGATTCAGTGCGATTGTAAGTAATTACGAAATCTTTTCTTTTTAAACAACAACATTCAGATAATTTCGGCAGTAGATAAACTTCAAAACTATGTGAACCGATTCGAAAAGATTAATGTTGATGCAAATACAAATGTATTTCTTTCTCTGAGTGTGACAGTATCAATTTGTCTATTCGTCGTCGTTTGCGCTTTTCTGATCTGTTTTCTAAGAAAAAGTAAGTGTATCATTACTAAATATAATTCTTATACCAATTCTTTTATTTTCAGGCAAAATGACTTTCCTCATTCTAGCTATGATTCTGTTCCTCTTGCCAATTGTATTTATCTCTTTAACGTTAGTTTTTTTTTGTGAATTCACTTAATTGAAAAAGAACCATATTTAGAACGTTTGTATCGTTCACGGAATACTCTTCTGGATGCAATTATTTGTTGAATGAAGAAAAACACATTTCAAACGTCTCTTCCTTGGTTGTTGCGCCGTTTTACAAACCTCACATGAACTTTAAGTCAGTCAATTTTTCACATTCTCTCTTCTTTGTATGCAATGCAGATGATTAACACGATTAAATTGTTTACCTCCTAAAATTTTAGGTCATTGGTTCCATCGTGCAAATTGAATTCTCCGTATCATTTCGTGTTTGGAAAATCAATCGAAGCTGTCGTTCAAAATGGTTACGATTAAAAATATAACAAAATATTAGTCTATTTTATTTTCAGAGTTTCTTAATTTGGAGAGAAATATGGAAACTTTTGCGAACAACATTGAGCTTCAACGAACGACATTTGATATTTGGAATAATGCTATCGCTGAGACTCAAGTAATTATATTATACATTATAGCAAATCATTGATTCAGACTTACGATGACGTCTTTGAAACAGTCTTCAACCTCAAATTGTGTGATCACAAAGAAGAAGATAAAGACAAACATATATCTCTCAAAAACTATGTGTATCGATATGTTTGTAAAGATGTGACGTTTTTGTCACAATCGTTTTTAAATGGAGACGCTAAATGGAGTATCGAATACTATACTTCCATGGTGGGTTTCAAGTGGATTCTCACTGGAAATAGATGATTGAAGATGAAACTCGTGAAAGATGCTGGAGTGAATGTGACCCTTCGACCATTCCAAGAACTCGCTGTTGCACTGAATAATTCGATGGACCTTTCGAGTCTCCAATCAGCGACAAAGACCAGACTTTTCAATGAACTCAACGCACATCGTACAATTCTCAACGTGAGTATCGATTGAATATCGATCGAAATGAGTCTATTCAGACCACTTTCTACGATGCTTACAACTTGAAATGCGGTCTGACAACTATCTATGAGAATATGGTGCACGCAATTTGCGATCCGATCACTGAACCAGTACAAGCATTGGAATCTGTCACATGTGAGTGATGTGTGTTCATTTGTATTATGGATGTCATTTTGAGATTGGTCGACAATTGGGATAATTCTGCTCGGATGGGCTTTTCTACTGAACAGTTACATAATTCTTGTTATCGAAACACAGAAGGTGAAACATGAGAACATGAGAACACTATCTTTTAAATCATTGTGTTACAGAATATCAAGATTCAGGGAGTGCAAGATAAACCAATCGAATCGCAGCCGTCTAATCCACAGATGCAGATCCCACCGACCCACGAAGTAGACTCGAAACGCTTTGGCATTCAGCCAACGTCGAGCGATCAGCAAGAGAACGACGCATAGACAAGTCATTACACCTTACAGTTTCTTATCACTTAGCACTTTATCACTTAGAGGTCAATGTGCAATATGTCTGTCATAGCTGACTTTGTTTTCGATTGTGCATAAAAATTGACCAAAACTTTGAAAAACAAACTCTTTTCGCAACAATTGTTTTCTTTTTTCATTGCATTTTTTATATACCCTTTCCTGACCGACAAACTCGGATGGCCGGAATACAAGACGAAAAACGTCATTTTTAGGCAAATGTTCATCAAATTTGTTGTCATTTCGCACAAGTAGCGCTGTCGCTTATCATCTTCGCAATGGGAACTGGAAAAATGTAAAACCTGAATTACTAGTTTTAATTGTATTAAACTACTTGTTTCTTTTCAAATATGCCATGCCGATAACAACTCGAGTGCAGCTGGGAGATGTCTCGTCTCCATCACAAGCTGCGTTGTCGTTGTGGCGTTGTGGCTAGAAAGACAAACTCATCATTCGCCTCCAGGTTCTCGATCTGTTCACACTCTGACCAAGTATTATGTTTCGTAGAGATAGTACGCAGAGCAATGTAAAAAAGAACATGCAAAGTCGTGTGTGCGCGCGGGCACCACACTGTCAGGCAATCACACACTTATCTAGTCATAAGTGAGGCGCGCAAAAACATTTGATTTCCGCGCGGATACACGCGCGAAGCCAGAAAAAAAAGTTGTATTTAATACTACATACTGCAATACGATGGTTAGTCGCCATAAGATCTTTATTGGCAGTCACAAAGTGGTGGTGTCTCATCAGTGTATACTGTATAGCTCTCTCACGCACGAAGTAGACTCTCCTCCTCGGCCGATTCTCCGTAGATCATCTGGAGCATTGTCGCTCCTTAGCCGGCGAGCATCGTGTGAACCAGTTCTGACCACTTGACCATAATAAGGTTACCATCGACGCCGTCTTCTCTCTGAGACGGATCGTCGACCTGCGTGCCCGATTCAAGAAGCCGACTTACATCATCTTTGTCGACTTCCGGGCAGCAATCGACAGTCCCGATAGAGACCGCCTCTTCGATGCGGTGCGCGCCGACGGAGTACCAGCCCCGCTAGTCGACATTCTACGAGACCTGTACAGCCGTACTACTGCCGCTGTCCGCACTCCTTGCGGAATCACGCAGCAGTTCGCCGTCCGGACTGGAGTGCGCCAAGGATCCGTCTGCGGCCCGCTTCTGTTCAACTACGTCATCGACGACGTGATGCGACGTGTGGTGGAGGAGTGTGGAGGAGGAGTGGAGCTGCACACGACAGGACGGAAAGTCACCGACCTCGACTACAATGCTCTGTTTGGAGAAGACCCTGTTAACCTGCAGAAAGCTGTCGACCGTCTCAGTCTCCTCGCCGTCTCGTACGATCTGACCCTCAGGCCGGACAAGTGCGAGTCGATGACAATCCCGCGAGGAGTAAAGGAGGAGTTCACTGCCAATGGAGAGAAGATCGCGCAGACCACCAACTTCCGCTACCTCGGTTGCTCGTCTCGGGCGGTCTTCTCGCGGTGCTCCACAATGCGAAGTAGCAGCAGTCGCTCCACCAGCTTGTAGCACACGCGGATCAATGAGATACCACGGTAGTTGGCTGGGTCGGTGGCGCTGCCCTTCTTCAGCAACGGGACGATGATGGCGTTTCTTCACGAGTCAGGCACATCCTTCATCTCCCAGATGTTGACGATCAGCCGATGCAGCTCACGGATCCCAAAGGCGGGCAGAGCCTTCATCATCTCCGGGTGAGGTCGTCGTCTCCGGCAGCCTTCCCATTCTTCAGCTTTTTCATGCACACAAGCAGCTCCTCCATGGTTGGCGGCTCCGTCCTGCAGTTGTAGTCAGAACGGGCGGTATGTGCCCGTCTGCTAATCTCAATCCAGTCACTTTCTGGGCCTCAATCCATTTCCGGCTAATTCACCCCTTGAGGGCAAATGATCAGTGATATACATCAAATCACACCCCCATAGAATGCTAATGCTTTCTTCGAACTCAGTATCCTCGAATCTGTCTAGAAACACTTTTAAATCCTCTCCCTGGATTATCTCTGACTTTCAATATACAGTGAACCAGTACTAGCTACAGTAACCCGATATCTTATCATGTCCGAAACGTGCTCGGAAATCAGAAAGAGAGCTTGAAATGGGTACCGTCAGACTCGTACAGGGCCGGAAAAAATCTTTGTATACTTATTTCCTCTGAATCTTCTCTCTCTCTCCTTCTCTCCCTGTCTCTCACTACCCGCAGCAGGACCCCATTTGCGAGGCGCGCTTTGAGATACGATTTGAATATAAGAAAAGATATCGACATGCGGTTTTCTCTCAGACCTTCCCTGTCACTCTGCGGTACTCTCTGCGAAGTTTCACGTTATAATCTTAATCCAGTCACTTTCTGGGCCTCAATCCTTTTCCGGCTAATTCACCCCTTGAGGGCAAATGATCAGTGATATACATCAAATCACACCCCCATAGAATGCTAATGCTTTCTTCGAACTCAGTATCCTCGAATCTGTCTAAAAACACCTTTGAATCCTCTCCCTGGATTATCTCTGACTTTCAATATACAGTAAACCAGTACTAGCTACAGTAACCCGATATCTTATCATGTCCGAAACGTGCCCGGAAATTAGATAAAGAGTTTGAAATGGGTACCGCCAGACTCGTACAGGGCCGGAAAAGGTCCCTGTATACTTATTTTCTCTGAATCTTCTCTCTCTCTCTCTCCTTCTCTCCCTGTCTCTCACTACCCGCAGCCGGACCCCATTTGTGAGGCGCGCTTTGAGATACGATTTGAATATAAGAAAAGATATCGACATGCGGTTTTCTTCTAGACCTTCCCTATCACTCTGCGGTACTCTCTGCGAAGTTTCACGTTATAATCTCAATCCAGTCATTTTCTGGGCCTCAATCCATTTCCGGCAAGTTCAGCCCCTGAAATCGGCCGGATCGGTCGGAACGGAGGCGGGGGTCAGCCGGCGGCGGGTGTGAGGGACATATGTGTGGGACAACTGGAATGTTTTTTATGAAAGCATCAACGACGTCACAATGTTGTGACAAGTGTTATAAAATAATGGCATACATGCACTGAGACCAAGGAACTGTGGATGGTGAGTATTGTGGAGATATGTGTGAGTGTTGTTTGTGATGGAGACACTTGAATAATAAAAAGTTGCATAAATATATATTTGCTTTCCTCACCTTTAGTCTTTCATATAGTGCTCTGCCAAATGCAGAGCGTTCCAAAATTAGAGTTGACCACATCATAAGATGAGCGAAACTTTGAAATTACCTCAAACTTGGGTGGGTCAAGCTTTCGATTTGTCCGAAAAAAAGAAAGGGTCTGGTTGGCTTATGCCACCCAGGGCTGGTATAATTGTCACACATTACATTTATGCCACCCCTGGGTGGTATAAGGGTCACACCCCGCCGAATCGTTGGGTACGGAGGCACCTAGAGCGGTCTCTGAATTATCGGCTCAGAATGGAGTGTTGATATGGGTTTTTTTTTACACTTTTTTGGTATCATTGAAGACTTGGAAGATTTTAGAAGTTACTTTGAAGTTGATTCGAGACAAAAAAATTTCGATCCTAAGGGTCCCCCCATTGAAATTTTCGAAATTTCAATGGCCGATAAAGGATTAACTAGTAAAGTAAAGTATAGATGTTAATAGTCTGTTAGAAAGCCGGCAAGATGAGCTTTCGAACCCGCTAAACTAGAATTGTGAGAGTCAATTTTGAAAGAAGTTATGACCTGAAAAGCTTATGCCACCCAGGGGTGGTATAAGCGTATAGCCCAGGGTGGTATAAGCTACCAACCACGGTCTATTCCAGGTTCATGGATTCTGACTTTGTATTTATGCTAATTAGCTATCCGGAAGTTGTATGAGTGTTGTTAGGATGTGAATGGGGGTACTTTGGGTGGGTCTACAGATGTGTTTTGGAGCTGGATTTTTTGAGTATTTTTAGAGATACGCGTATGCGAAGTCGGGCTTAATCCTGGCACGAGGTATCTTCAAAATGGATGATTTCGAAAGGCGCGTTAGCGCCCGGAAAACTAGTAGTTTAAGAGTGTTGTGGAGTGGAAATGAAGGCGATACACGAACAATTTGATTGAATGAAGTGGGTGCTGAGTGGCGATGGATCATGCACTTGAAGTATAGAGAGTCCTGCAAATCTTGGCTACATTTGACAGATGTCCGATGATAAGTAGGTCTTCTCGATCAAGCCTAAAGATTATCTGCTATTATTGAACTCTCCTCTCTCTCTCTCTCTCTCTCTCTCTCTCTCTCTCTCTCTCTCTCTCTCTCTCTCTGCCCTTAGCCTAACTCCATGCTAAACTCGATGCTTCGCATACTGGTTCATGAGTAAGCCTAAAGGCATGGGAACAGTTCGAATATATTTATTATGTACAGCATATATGATACAAGCACAAACAATGGTACCAAACAAAGGAGCACAGAACGAATGAGGGGAACACTACTTGCGGGGACAGAAAATTTTGCGATGGAGGCTAGTGTCGGACGGGGGGGGGGGCATGGTCGCCGGGCTGGCGCACCCACAGGCGCACCAGTTCGGGGTCGCTCTTCTCAACCTCCTTGTCGTGCACGACCCCGAACCAGAGCGGGTAACCGTAACCGTTCCGGTTACGGTATACCATGAGCTGCCTCTTGCCGGCGACGCGCTGTCCGTAGACAAAGGCAAGAGGCAGCTGCCGCTCGATCTCGACGAACTTCTCGATCATCTGAATGAATAAAGTCAGCACAAAATGGAGATAGGAATGCGGTGTAAACTCACTCGAGGGTCGAAACTGGTCCGCTTCACCAGCTCGTACGCGCGGATCAGCGCGTTTCCGGGTACGCAGCGAGGGCGCTTCTCCGCGAACTGGTAGATCTTCTGGTAGAACTCGCAGATGTTGACGCCGCGCTTGTTTGTGTCCTTGGGGATCTTCTCCCAGATCACGTCCAACTCCTGTATGAGGCGCTCTTGTGCCGCCTTGTCATCTGAAAATCATCTGAAACGTTTGACTAACCTGATAATCAGAGGGATACGTTTGACTAACCTGATGATCAGAGGGATACGTTTGACTAACCTGCTGCAAACGTGCGTTTCAGCCGAATGTCACTTGCCTTCTCACTCGATGCGCACCGTCATTTTCTCTCGATCCGTCGTCTGCCCTCTTGTCCCCGTCATTCTTTCGACGATGCGATTCTCGGCCGGTCGCCCCTTTCGACCTGATCCAATCAACATCCTCAGGTATGGCAGGAGACTAGGCCACTCTTCCACCCAACTATTCAACCTGTTTCCTACGTTTCCCTCGCTGCTGGCTATTTCGTACAGATTGTAAACCTGATAGCCTAATACGTTGATTTCCGGTATCGCTATGAATTTATGAAGATTAATAGATAATCAATCGATATCATCTGAGAACGTGAATCAGAGACTGTTGTATTTTCTATCGTAAAGGGCTCACTACACCATTAGAACTATTAGAAAAAGGATATGCGAATTTGCGCAGATTTTGAGCTAAAAATTATATTTGCCATGCTGTATCGAACAAATCTCTTAGTTTGTCATTTGGGAAAAATCGACCGGTCGCTGTCATTTCACCGGGCAACAATGAACGCTTTCACATGCGATGTCCATAGCTTGACTGTTGATGACGACATTTCTCGATAACCAATCGATACTTTGTCCGAGTGAACCTTTCAGTATTCTCCTCTTCTCCCTCCTATGTGCTCCTCTCGTGTCCTCAGATGCGACATCCGATCTCATCAACACCTATAAAACCAAAGAAATCCGTGAGTAGTCGGCTGCTTGCGTCAAGTAGCTGTCAGTCTTGCGATATGCCTTCCGATTGGCCTTCCGAGTACTTCAAACGACTTCAAACTACTCGGAATTACTTGCGGTTACCTTGTACCGACTGTGAATCAGCTGGGATCACTTGTGATATGTGTTGGAAGAGACTGGCGCCTTGATCCGTGTGCCCTTTGAGCGAACCTGTGTCGCCTTCCGAAGACGGCTCCTATGAAGCGTGAGTCCCGCGAGTGGCTGAAGCCGTTTTCCACGCCCCGGGATAGACACTCGCACTATCTCGAGGACAATGTGCTGATGCAAGCGATTCGAGTGGGTGGGAGCTAGTGCTCAAAGAGAGAGGGAGGGAGAGGGAGAGGGTATTAAAGAGGGTATTAGAGAGGGTATTAGAGAGGGTAAGAGAGACGGTGAGAGAGAGGGTGAGAGAGAGGGTAAGAGAGTGGGTGAGAGAGAGGGTAAGAGAGTGGGTGAGAGAGTGGGTGAGAGAGAGGGGGAGAGAGAGGGGGAGAGAGAGGGGGAGAGAGAGGGGGAGAGAGAGGGGGAGAGAGAGGGGGAGAGAGAGGGGGAGAGAGCGGGGGAGAGAGAGGGGGAGAGAGAGGGGGAGAGAGGGAGAGGGAGAGGGAGGTAGACAGTGGGAGAGGGAGAGGGAGGTAGACAGTGGGAGAGGGAGAGGGAGAGGGAGAGGGACACATACATTGTGTGTGTGTCATGTATTCAGTTGGTTACGGACGACTCTCTTGACGGCACTCTGTCGCCCTTCTTTGCTGCCGCGCAGAACAAATATCCAGCTGTACGTTTGGGTGGTTGAAACGTACTGGTTTGTGTTTGAGGGGCGTGTGGGACTGTTTGTGGTTGGAATGCTTGTTTCTCTGTCCGGCATAGCTGTGTCGATTCTGGTGTGTCGGTGCTTTGTGAAGGAATCGATTGCGGAGGATCAGGCGGAGATTGAGAGACAAGTGAAAGCATTGACGCCGACCAAGACGCCGACCCAGACACCGGGGAAGAGCGAGAGAGCAGCGGCCAAGGGAGACACCACACCCACCCCACACAAGTCGGAGGCATTCGTGAGGCGAGCCTCGAACGAACAATCCAAACAATCCAAACAGCCGATCACTGCCTCCATACAAAGGGAGAAAATCGTCAAGAAAGTGGGACTGGAGAGGAAAATGAAGATTCTCTTCGTAAGCTTCACATTGGTTTGTTCTTTCGCAAGTGTAATCTTTCAGCGGTGTCTTATTGGCTATGTCGTACTTCTCGCAATCTTCTCGGCTCTCATTGCTGTGTTGGCCTTTTTCGCTTATGATACTCACTCGACTCTTGCCTCTCGGACAAATCAAATCATCAATAGCCAGATTACACGTGAGTTCCAATTTGTAGCAAAGTAAAAACCCGTATTTCAGAACTGAAAAGAGATTTGTTGCACGGATTCTGTAAAAATGTTGACATTTTTGATGACGTATTGCAGAATATGAATTCTGTTTTGACGGCCAAAGCAACGGTATTCAAACTAGTACATGCAGTTAGGTATACTTGATTATAGATCAATACTCGACTTGAATCGGCCACACTTTTGAATAATGCTAATCTTCAACAGAGAATGGTGAGTAATCAAAATTCAAGAGCCAGTGATTGAATATTTTTAGAGAGACATCGATTCACTAGCTCAGAAACTGATAGGTGTGACAGACGCTGACGGAAACAAACTCGATTATATGTTCAACAGAATTTGGGAGAGTTATGATGACATTCTGGTAAAAATTTCAGATTTTTATAGCTTTCACTTAGCAACGTCTTTACTTTGTTACAGAAAAAAATTCGAACCAATGATGAAAATGAAAAGAAATATATCCCGATGTTCGAAGAACTGAAGACATCATTCTCAAAAGCTGAAAAAATTCTTATAGAAGTAACAAGTAACAATGGAAAATTTTCTTTTGGGGTACTGATACATATATTTGCTTTTTACATATTTGATATTTTACAGAAGCCTCCAACGGATATTGGAACTCATGTTGCTACATTCATCAAAGACACTATGTATAAGGTACTTTTGAATAGAAACAATTGAAACACTTGTTAGTTCGTCAGATCCCTTCTGTTCAATCAATAAAAGTTGAAGTGACAAGATTCAGTGCGATTGTAAGTAATTACGAAATCTTTCCTTTTTAAACAACAACATTCAGATAATTTCGGCAGTAGATAAACTTCAAACTTATGTGAACCGAATCGAAAAGATTAATGTTGATGCAAATACAAATGTATTTCTTTCTCTGAGTGTGACAGTATCATTTTGTCTATTCGTCGTCGTTTGCGCTTTTCTGATCTGTTTTCTAAGAAAAAGTAAGTGTATCATTACTAAATATAATTCTAATACCAGTTCTCCAACTATTTCATTTTCAGGCAAAATGACTTTTCTCATTCTAGCTATGATTCTGTTTCTCTTGCCCATTGTATTTCTCTCTTCAACGTAAGTTTTTTTATGAATTCACTTAATTGAAATAGAACCATATTTAGGACGTTTGTATCGTTCACGGAATACTCTTCTGGATGCAATTATTTGTTGAATGAAGAAAAACACATTGCAAACGTCTCTTCCTTGGTTGTTGCGCCGTTTTACAAACCTCACATGAACTTTCAGTCTGTTCAATTTTTACATTATCTTTTTTTTGTATGCAATGCAGATGATTAACACGATTAAATTGTTTACCACCCAAAATTTTAGGTCATTGGTTCCATCGTGCAAGTTGAATGCTTTGTATCATTCCGTGTTTGATAAATCAATCGAAGCTGTCATTCAAAATGGTTACGACTAAAAATATAACAAAAAATCATTTTATTTTCAGAATTTCTTAATTTGGAGAGAAATATGGAAACTTTTGCGAACAACATTGAGCTTCAACGAACGACATTTGATCTTTGGAATAATGCTATCGCTGAGACTCAAGTAATGATATTATACATTATAGCAAATCATTGATTTAGACTTACGACGACGTCTTTGAAACAGTCTTCAACCTCAAGTTGTGTGATCACAAAGAAGAAGATAAAGACAAACATATTTTTCTCAAAAACTATGTGTATCGATATGTTTGTAAAGATGTGACGTTTTTCTCACAATCACTTTTAAATGGAGACGCTAAATGGAGTATCGAATACTATACTGCCATGGTGAGTTTCAAGTGGATTCTCACTGGAAATAGATGATTGAAGATGAAACTCGTGAAAGATGCTGGAGTGAATGTGACCCTTCGACCATTCCAAGAACTCGCTGTTGCACTGAATAATTCGATGGACCTTTCGAGTCTCCAATCAGCGACAAAGACCAGACTTTTCAATGAACTCAACGCACATCGTACCATTCTCAATGTGAGTATCGATTGAATATCGATCGAAATGCGTCTATTCAGACCACTTTCTACGATGCTTACAACTTGAAATGCGGTCTGACAACTATCTATGAGAATATGGTGCACGCAATTTGCGATCCGATCACTGAACCAGTACAAGCATTGGAATCTGTCACATGTGAGTGATGTGTGTTCATTTGTATTATGGATATTATCTTTTAAAAGTACTTCCGTAAAAAGTGTTGTTTGTGTTAACCTGATTCAAGAAAAGCGCATGCATATATTATTAATTTTCGAAAAATCAAATCGTAAACACCTGAACATGAAAACTAACACAAACTTGCTCTTTCAAACGAATATAGAATAGTTACACGTAACATTCAGAATAATACGATTGTTTTGTTTATTTAGTGTTTTTTGCGGTTTATTATTTATGGTTTATCAGTAAAATAAAATGTTATTCGTGATGTTGTTTGACTCAATGTTTCAGGTATAAAAATGTCAAAAAAATAAAACATTATTCAACACAGGAATTATTCAACATTAATTATTCAAAAATTATTCAACGTTTTGAAAGAGCAAGTTTGTGTTAGTTTTCATGTTCAGGTGTTTACGATTTGATTTTTCGAAAATTAATAATATATGCATGCGCTTTTCTTGAATCAGGTTAACACAAACAACACTTTTTACGGAAGTACTTTTAAAAGATAATATATGTCCTTTTGTTGAATTTCATAGAAATTTTCTCTCTCGTCTTCATACATGTAACATGTTCTTCTCTCATTATTTCATCAATTTCATTTCAAATTTATTCGATATTTTCTCGTTCTCTCGTTCTCTCCTTCCATTCCTTCCCTCCTTCTCTCCTTCTTTCCTTCTCTCCTCCTCTCCTTTCCTCCTTCTCTCCTCCCATTCCTTCCCTCCTTCCCTCCTTCTCTCCTTCTCCCCTTCTCTCCTCCTCTCCTCCTCTCCTTCCCTCCTTCCTTCCTTCCCTCCTTCTTTCCTTCTCTCTTTCTCTCGTTCTCTTTTTCTCTCGTTCTCTCTTTCTCTCGTTCTCTCGTTATCCCTTTCTCTCTTTCTCTCGTTCTCTAGTTCTCTCGTTCTCTCGTTCTCTCTTTCTCCCTTTCTCTCTTTTCTCTCTTTCTCTCGTTCTCTCTTTTCTCTCTTTTCTCTCTTTCTCTCGTTCTCTCTTTCTCTCGTTCTCTCGTTCTCTCGTTCTCTCGTTCTCTCGTTCTCTCCGTCTCTCCGTCTCTCCTTCTCTCCTTCCCTCCTTCCCCCCTTCTCCCTTTCTCTCTTTCTCTCGTTCTCTCGTTCTCTCGTTATCTAGTTCTCTCGTTATTTCGTTTTCTCTTTCTCTCGTTCTCTCGTTCTCTCGTTCTCTCGTTCTCTCGTTCTCTCGTTCTCTCGTTCTCGCGTGTCTCCTTCTCTTCTTCTCTCCTTCCCTCCTTCCCTCCTTCTCCCTTTCTCTTTTTTCTCTAGTTCTCCAGTTCTCTCTTTCTCTCGTTCTCTCTTTCTCTCTTTCTCTCGTTCTCTCGTTCTCTCGTTCTCTCGTTCTCTCGTTCTCTCGTTTCTCGTTCTCTCGTTCTCTCGTTTTCTCCGCCTCTCCGTCTCTCCGTCTCTCCTTCTCTTCTTCCCTCCTTCCCTCCTACCACCCTCCTTCTCTCTTTCTCTCGTTCTCTAGTTATATCGTTCTCTCTTTCTTTCGTTCTCTCTTTCTCTTGTTCTCTCTTTCTCTCGTTTTCTCGTTCTCTCGTTCTCTCGTTCTCTCGTTCTCTCTTTATCTCGTTCTCTCTTTCTATCCTTCTCTCGTTCTCTCGTTCTCTCGTTCTCTCGTTCTCTCCGTCTCTCCTTCTCTTCTTCCCTCCTTCTCTCCTTCTCTCTTTCTCTCTTTCTCTCGTTCTCTATTTCTCTCGTTATATCGTTATATCGTTCTCTCTTTCTCTCGTTCTCTCGTGCTCTCGTTTTCTCGTTCTCTCGTTTTCTCGTTGTCTCGTTGTCTCGTTGTCTCGTTCTCTCGTTGTCTCGTTCTCTCCTTCTTTCCTTTTCTCCTTCCCGCCTTCTCACTTTCTCTCTTTCTCTCGTTCTCTAGTTCTCTCGATATATCGTTCTCTCTTTCACTCGTTTTCTCTTTCTATCGGTTTCTCTTTCTCTCGTTCTCTCATTATCTCTTTCTCTCTTTCTCTCTCTTTCTCTTTCTCTCTTTCTCTCTTTCTCTCTTTCTCTTTTTTCTCTAGTTCTCTCCTTCTCTCCTTCTCTTCTTCTCTCCATCCCTCCTTCCCTCCTTCTCCCTTTCTCTCTTTCTCTCGTTCTCTAGCTCTCTCGTTATATCGTTCTCTCTTTCTCTCGTTTTCTCTTTCTCTCGTTTTCTCGTTTTCTCGTTCTCTCTTTCTCTCTTTCTCTCCTTCCCTCCTTCCCTCCTCCTCCCATTCTCTCTTTCTCTCGTTCTCTAATTCTCTCGTTATATCGTTCTCGCTTTCTCTCGTTCTCTCTTCATCTCTTTCTCTCTTTCTCTCTTTCTTTCGTTCTCTCGTTCTCTCGTTCTCTCTTTCTATCCTTCTCTCGTTCTCTCGTTCTCTCGTTCTCTCCGTCTCTCCTTCCCTCCTTCCCTCCTCTCTTTTTCTCCTTTTCTCTCGTTATATCGTTCTCTCGTTCTCTCGTTCTCTCGTTCTCTCGTTCTCTCGTTCTCTCGTTCTCTCGTTCTCTCTTTCTCTCTCCCCTTACTAAATTCCTACTGATCGCAGCCACCAAAGTACATCTGTCTCTCTCCAAACAGCGTGCTCTCTCGCGTGCTCTCGCGCTCGCCCGCCAGCAGAGGGCTAGCTATCAGCTAGCGTGACTGGAAACGACACCCACCCACCCACCCACCCACCCACCCACACGCTGGCCTTTCGCCTAGTGCGAGTGCGAGATCGCTCATAACTTCTTTCGGAGAAAAGATACAAAGATGCCGTCAATTAGTGATCTGTCCTATGGAACCGTGCGAATCTAACTAACATAAATTGGAAGACTTCACATTGTTGCTAACATGTCCTTTGGATATCGCTACTTGAAAATTCTGGCGCGAGCCTTATTTTAACCCAAGAGAGAGGGCGCTGCGCGCCCTCTCTAATTTCATTTTGAGATTGGTCGACAATTGGGATAATTCTGCTCGGATGGGCTTTTCTACTGAACAGTTACATAATTCTTGTTATCGAAACACAGAAGGTGAAACATGAGACCACTATCTTTTAAATCATTGTGTTACAGAATATCAAGATTCAGGGAGTGCAAGATAAACCAATCGAATCGCAGCCGTCTAATCCACAGATCCCACCGACCCACGAAGTAGACTCGAAACGCTTTGGCATTCAGCCAACGTCGAGCGATCAGCAAGAGAACGACGCATAGACAAGTCATTACACCTTACAGTTTCTTATCACTTAGCACTTTATCACTTAGAGGTCAATGTGCAATATGTCTGTCATAGCTGACTTTGTTTTCGATTGTGCATAAAAATTGACCAAAACTTTGAAAAACAAACTCTTTTCGCAACAATTGTTTTCTTTTTTTCATTACATCTTTTTTATATACCCTTTCCTGACCGACAAAATCGGATGGCTGGAATACAAGACGAAAAACGTCATTTTTAGGCAAATGTTCATCAATATTGCTGTCATTTCGCACAAGTAGCGCGGTCGCTTATCATCTTCGCAATGGGAACTGGAAAAATGTAAAATCTGAATTACTAGTTTTAATTGTATTAAACTACTTGTTTCTTTTCAAATATGCCATGCCGATAACAACTCGAGTGCAGCTGGGAGATGCCTCGTCTCCATCACAAGCTGCGTTGTCGTTGTGGCGTTGTGGCTAGAAAGACAAACTCATCATTCGCCTCCAGGTTCTCGATCTGTTCACACTCTGACCAAGTATTATGTTTCGTAGAGATAGTACGCAGAGCAATGTAAAAAAGAACATGCAAAGTCGTGTGTGCGCGCGGGCACCACACTGTCAGGCAATCACACACTTATCTAGTCATAAGTGAGGCGCGCAAAAACATTTGATTTCCGCGCGGATACACGCGCGAAGCCAGAAAAAAAAGTTGTATTTAATACTACATACTGCAATACGATGGTTAGTCGCCATAAGATCTTTATTGGCAGTCACAAAGTGGTGGTGTCTCATCAGTGTATACTGTATAGCTCTCTCACGCACGAAGTAGACTCTCCTCCTCGGCCGATTCTCCGTAGATCATCTGGAGCATTGTCGCTCCTTAGCCGGCGAGCATCGTGTCAACCAGTTCTGACCACTTGACCATAATAAGGTTACCATCGACGCCGTCTTCTCTCTGAGACGGATCGTCGAGCTGCGTGCCCGATTCAAGAAGCCGACTTACATCATCTTTGTCGACTTCCGGGCAGCAATCGACAGTCCCGATAGAGACCGCCTCTTCGATGCGGTGCGCGCCGACGGAGTACCAGCCCCGCTAGTCGACATTCTACGAGACCTGTACAGCCGTACTACTGCCGCTGTCCGCACTCCTTGCGGAATCACGCAGCAGTTCGCCGTCCGGACTGGAGTGCGCCAAGGATCCGTCTGCGGCCCGCTTCTGTTCAACTACGTCATCGACGACGTGATGCGACGTGTGGTGGAGGAGTGTGGAGGAGGAGTGGAGCTGCACACGACAGGACGGAAAGTCACCGACCTCGACTACAATGCTCTGTTTGGAGAAGACCCTGTTAACCTGCAGAAAGCTGTCGACCGTCTCAGTCTCCTCGCCGTCTCGTACGATCTGACCCTCAGGCCGGACAAGTGCGAGTCGATGACAATCCCGCGAGGAGTAAAGGAGGAGTTCACTGCCAATGGAGAGAAGATCGCGCAGACCACCAACTTCCGCTACCTCGGTTGCTCGTCTCGGGCGGTCTTCTCGCGGTGCTCCACAATGCGAAGTAGCAGCAGTCGCTCCACCAGCTTGTAGCACACGCGGATCAATGAGATACCACGGTAGTTGGCTGGGTCGGTGGCGCTGCCCTTCTTCAGCAACGGGACGATGATGGCGTTTCTTCACGAGTCAGGCACATCCTTCATCTCCCAGATGTTGACGATCAGCCGATGCAGCTCACGGATCCCAAAGGCGGGCAGAGCCTTCATCATCTCCGGGTGAGGTCGTCGTCTCCGGCAGCCTTCCCATTCTTCATGCACCCAAGCAGCTCCTCCATGGTTGGCGGCTCCGTCCTGCAGTTGTAGTCAGAACGGGCGGTATGTGCCCGTCTGCTAATCTCAATCCAGTCACTTTCTGGGCCTCAATCCATTTCCGGCTAATTCACCCCTTGAGGGCAAATGATCAGTGATATACATCAAATCACACCCCCATAGAATGCTAATGCTTTCTTCGAACTCAGTATCCTCGAATCTGTCTAGAAACACTTTTAAATCCTCTCCCTGGATTATCTCTGACTTTCAATATACAGTGAACCAGTACTAGCTACAGTAACCCGATATCTTATCATGTCCGAAACGTGCTCGGAAATCAGAAAGAGAGCTTGAAATGAGTACCGTCAGACTCGTACAGGGCCGGAAAAAATCTTTGTATACTTATTTCCTCTGAATCTTCTCTCTCTCTCTCCTTCTCTCCCTGTCTCTCACTACCCGCAGCCGGACCCCATTTGTGAAGCGCGCTTTGAGATACGATTTGAATATAAGAAAATATATCGACATGCGGTTTTCTCCTAGACCTTCCCTATCACTCTGCGGTACTCTCTGCCAAGTTTCACGTTCTAATCTCAATCCAGTCACTTTCTGGGCCTCAATCCATTTCCGGCCAATTCACCCCTTGAGGGCAAATGATCAGTGATATACATCAAATCACACCCCCATAGAAATTTAATGCTTTCTTCAAACTCAACATTCTCGAATCTGTCTAGAAACACCTTTAAATCCTCTCCCTGGATTATCTCTGACTTTCAATATACAGTAAACCAGTACTAGCTACAGTAACCCGATATCTTATCATGTCCGAAACGTGCCCGGAAATTAGATAAAAAGCTTGAAATGGTTACCGCCAGACTCGTACAGGGCCGGAAAAGGTCCCTGTATACTTATTTCCTCTGAATCTTCTCTCTCTCTCTTCTTCTCTCCCTGTCTCTCACTACCCGCAGCCGGACCCCATTTGTGAGGCGCGCTTTGAGATACGATTTGAATATAAGAAAAGATATCGACATGCGGTTTTCTCCTAGACCTTCCCTATCACTCTGCGGTACTCTCTGCGAAGTTTCACGTTATAATCTCAATCCAGTCATTTTCTGGGCCTCAATCCATTTCCGGCCAATTCAGCCCCTGAAATCGGGCGGGTCGGTCGGAACGGAGGCGGGGGTCAGCCGGCGGCGGGTGTGAGGGACATATGTGGGGGACAACTGGAATGTTTTTTTTTATGAAAGCATCAACGACGTCACAATGTTGTGACAAGTGTTGTAAAATAATGGCATACATGCACTGAGACCAAGGAACTGTGGATGGTGAGTATTGTGGAGATATGTGTGAGTGTTGTTTGTGATGGAGACACTTGAATAATAAAAAGTTTCATAAATATATATTTGCTTTCCTCACCTTTATTCTTTCATATAGTGCTCTGCCAAATGCAGAGCGTTCCAAAATTAGAGTTCACCACATCATAAGATGAGCGAAACTTTGAAATTACCTCAAACTTGGGTGGGTCAAGCTTCCGATTTGTCCGAAAAAAGAAAGGGTCTGGTTGGCTTATGCCACCCAGGGCTGGTATAATTGTCACACATTACATTTATGCCACCCCTGGGTGGTATAAGGGTCACACCCCGCCGAATCGTTGGGTACGGAGGCACCTAGAGCGGTCTCTGAATTATCGGCTCAGAATGGAGTGTTGATATGGGTTTTTTTTACACTTTTTTGGTATCATTGAAGATTTAGAAGATTTTAGAAATTACTTTGAAGTTGATTCGAGACAAAAAAATTTCGATCCTAATGGTCCCCCCTTTGGATTAAAATTTTCGAAATTTCAATGGCCGATAACGGGTTAACTAGTGAAGTGAAGTATAGATGTTAATAGTCCGTTAGAAAGCCGGCAAGATGAGCTTTCGAACCCGCTAAACTAGAATTGTGAGAGTCATTTTTGAAAGAAGTTATGACCTGAAAAGCTTATGCCACCCAGGGGTGGTATAAGCGTATAGCACAGGGTGGTATAAGCTATCAACCATGATCTATACCAGGTTCATGAATTCTGACTTTGTACTTATGCTAATTAGCTATCCGGAGGTTGTATGGAAGTTGTTAGGGTGTGAATGGGGGTACTTTGGGTGGATCTACTGATGTGTTTTGGAGTTGGATTTTTTGAGTCCGCGCGCGAAGAGCTACGCGTATGCAAAGTCGGGCTTAATCCTGGCACGTATTGAGGTATTCTGAAAAAGGAGGATTTTTAAAGGCGCGTTAGCGCCGGGAAAACTAGTAGTTTTAGAGTGTTGTGGAGTGGAAATGAAGGTGATACACGAACAATTTGATTGAATGAAGTGGGTGCTGAGTGGCGATGGATCATGCACTTGAAGTATAGAGAGTCCTGCAAATCTTGGCTACATTTAACAGATGTCCGATGATAAGTTGGTCTTCTCGATCAAGCCTAAAGGTTATCTGCTGTTATTGGACTCCTCTCTCTCTCTCTCTCTCTCTCTCTCTCTCTCTCTCTGCCCTTAGCCTAACTCCATGCTAAACTCGATGCTTCGCATACTGGTGCATGAGTAAGCCTAAAGGCATGGGAACAGTTCGAATATATTTATTATGTACAGCATATATGATACAAGCACAAACAATGGTACCAAACAAAGGAGCACAGAACGAATGAGGGGAACACTACTTGCGGGGACAGAAAATCTTGTGATGGAGGCTAGTGTCGGACGGGGGGGGGGATCATCGTCGCCGGGCTGGCGCACCCACAGGCGCACCAGTTCGGGGTCGCTCTTCTCAACCTCCTTGTCGTACGGTATACCATGAGCTGCCTCTTGCCGGCGACGCGCTGTCCGTAGACAAAGGCAAGAGGCAGCTGCCGCTCGATCTCGACGAACTTCTCGATCATCTGAACGAATAAAGTCAGCACAAAATGGAGATAGGAATGCGGTGTAAACTCACTCGAGGGTCGAAACTGGTCCGCTTCACCAGCTCGTACGCGCGGATGAGCGCGTTTCCGGGTACGCAGCGAGGGCGCTTCTCCGCGAACTGGTAGATCTTCTGGTTGAACCCGCAGATGTTGACGCCGCGCTTGTTTGTGTCCTTGGGGATCTTCTCCCAGATCACGTCCAACTCCTGTATGAGGCGCTCTTGTGCCGCCTTGTCATCTGAAAATCATCTGAAACGTTTGACTAACCTGATAATCAGAGGGATACGTTTGACTAACCTGATGATCAGAGGGATACGTTTGACTAACCTGCTGCAAACGTGCGTTTCAGCCGAATGTCACTTGCCTTCTCACTCGATGCGCACCGTCATTTTCTCTCGATCCGTCGTCTGCCCTCTTGTCCCCGTCATTCTTTCGACGATGCGATTCTCGGCCGGTCGCCCCTTTCGACCTGATCCAATCAACATCCTCAGGTATGGCAGGAGACTAGGCCACTCTTCCACCCAACTATTCAACCTGTTTCCTACGTTTCCCTCGCTGCTGGCTATTTCGTACAGATTGTAAACCTGATAGCCTAATACGTTGATTTCCGGTATCGCTATGAATTTATGAAGATTAATAGATAATCAATCGATATCATCTGAGAACGTGAATCAGAGACTGTTGTATTTTCTATCGTAAAGGGCTCACTACACCATTAGAACTATTAGAAAAAGGATATGCGAATTTGCGCAGATTTTGAGCTAAAAATTATATTTGCCATGCTGTATCGAACAAATCTCTTAGTTTGTCATTTGGGAAAAATCGACCGGTCGCTGTCATTTCACCGGGCAACAATGAACGCTTTCACATGCGATGTCCATAGCTTGACTGTTGATGACGACATTTCTCGATAACCAATCGATACTTTGTCCGAGTGAACCTTTCAGTATTCTCCTCTTCTCCCTCCTATGTGCTCCTCTCGTGTCCTCAGATGCGACATCCGATCTCATCAACACCTATAAAACCAAAGAAATCCGTGAGTAGTCGGCTGCTTGCGTCAAGTAGCTGTCAGTCTTGCGATATGCCTTCCGATTGGCCTTCCGAGTACTTCAAACGACTTCAAACTACTCGGAATTACTTGCGGTTACCTTGTACCGACTGTGAATCAGCTGGGATCACTTGTGATATGTGTTGGAAGAGACTGGCGCCTTGATCCGTGTGCCCTTTGAGCGAACCTGTGTCGCCTTCCGAAGACGGCTCCTATGAAGCGTGAGTCCCGCGAGTGGCTGAAGCCGTTTTCCACGCCCCGGGATAGACACTCGCACTATCTCGAGGACAATGTGCTGATGCAAGCGATTCGAGTGGGTGGGAGCTAGTGCTCAAAGAGAGAGGGAGGGAGAGGGAGAGGGTATTAAAGAGGGTATTAGAGAGGGTATTAGAGAGGGTAAGAGAGACGGTGAGAGAGAGGGTGAGAGAGAGGGTAAGAGAGTGGGTGAGAGAGAGGGTAAGAGAGTGGGTGAGAGAGTGGGTGAGAGAGAGGGGGAGAGAGAGGGGGAGAGAGAGGGGGAGAGAGAGGGGGAGAGAGAGGGGGAGAGAGAGGGGGAGAGAGAGGGGGAGAGAGAGGGGGAGAGAGAGGGGGAGAGAGAGGGGGAGAGAGGGAGAGGGAGAGGGAGGTAGACAGTGGGAGAGGGAGAGGGAGGTAGACAGTGGGAGAGGGAGAGGGAGAGGGAGAGGGACACATACATTGTGTGTGTGTCATGTATTCAGTTGGTTACGGACGACTCTCTTGACGGCACTCTGTCGCCCTTCTTTGCTGCCGCGCAGAACAAATATCCAGCTGTACGTTTGGGTGGTTGAAACGTACTGGTTTGTGTTTGAGGGGCGTGTGGGACTGTTTGTGGTTGGAATGCTTGTTTCTCTGTCCGGCATAGCTGTGTCGATTCTGGTGTGTCGGTGCTTTGTGAAGGAATCGATTGCGGAGGATCAGGCGGAGATTGAGAGACAAGTGAAAGCATTGACGCCGACCAAGACGCCGACCCAGACACCGGGGAAGAGCGAGAGAGCAGCGGCCAAGGGAGACACCACACCCACCCCACACAAGTCGGAGGCATTCGTGAGGCGAGCCTCGAACGAACAATCCAAACAATCCAAACAGCCGATCACTGCCTCCATACAAAGGGAGAAAATCGTCAAGAAAGTGGGACTGGAGAGGAAAATGAAGATTCTCTTCGTAAGCTTCACATTGGTTTGTTCTTTCGCAAGTGTAATCTTTCAGCGGTGTCTTATTGGCTATGTCGTACTTCTCGCAATCTTCTCGGCTCTCATTGCTGTGTTGGCCTTTTTCGCTTATGATACTCACTCGACTCTTGCCTCTCGGACAAATCAAATCATCAATAGCCAGATTACACGTGAGTTCCAATTTGTAGCAAAGTAAAAACCCGTATTTCAGAACTGAAAAGAGATTTGTTGCACGGATTCTGTAAAAATGTTGACATTTTTGATGACGTATTGCAGAATATGAATTCTGTTTTGACGGCCAAAGCAACGGTATTCAAACTAGTACATGCAGTTAGGTATACTTGATTATAGATCAATACTCGACTTGAATCGGCCACACTTTTGAATAATGCTAATCTTCAACAGAGAATGGTGAGTAATCAAAATTCAAGAGCCAGTGATTGAATATTTTTAGAGAGACATCGATTCACTAGCTCAGAAACTGATAGGTGTGACAGACGCTGACGGAAACAAACTCGATTATATGTTCAACAGAATTTGGGAGAGTTATGATGACATTCTGGTAAAAATTTCAGATTTTTATAGCTTTCACTTAGCAACGTCTTTACTTTGTTACAGAAAAAAATTCGAACCAATGATGAAAATGAAAAGAAATATATCCCGATGTTCGAAGAACTGAAGACATCATTCTCAAAAGCTGAAAAAATTCTTATAGAAGTAACAAGTAACAATGGAAAATTTTCTTTTGGGGTACTGATACATATATTTGCTTTTTACATATTTGATATTTTACAGAAGCCTCCAACGGATATTGGAACTCATGTTGCTACATTCATCAAAGACACTATGTATAAGGTACTTTTGAATAGAAACAATTGAAACACTTGTTAGTTCGTCAGATCCCTTCTGTTCAATCAATAAAAGTTGAAGTGACAAGATTCAGTGCGATTGTAAGTAATTACGAAATCTTTCCTTTTTAAACAACAACATTCAGATAATTTCGGCAGTAGATAAACTTCAAACTTATGTGAACCGAATCGAAAAGATTAATGTTGATGCAAATACAAATGTATTTCTTTCTCTGAGTGTGACAGTATCATTTTGTCTATTCGTCGTCGTTTGCGCTTTTCTGATCTGTTTTCTAAGAAAAAGTAAGTGTATCATTACTAAATATAATTCTAATACCAGTTCTCCAACTATTTCATTTTCAGGCAAAATGACTTTTCTCATTCTAGCTATGATTCTGTTTCTCTTGCCCATTGTATTTCTCTCTTCAACGTAAGTTTTTTTATGAATTCACTTAATTGAAATAGAACCATATTTAGGACGTTTGTATCGTTCACGGAATACTCTTCTGGATGCAATTATTTGTTGAATGAAGAAAAACACATTGCAAACGTCTCTTCCTTGGTTGTTGCGCCGTTTTACAAACCTCACATGAACTTTCAGTCTGTTCAATTTTTACATTATCTTTTTTTTGTATGCAATGCAGATGATTAACACGATTAAATTGTTTACCACCCAAAATTTTAGGTCATTGGTTCCATCGTGCAAGTTGAATGCTTTGTATCATTCCGTGTTTGATAAATCAATCGAAGCTGTCATTCAAAATGGTTACGACTAAAAATATAACAAAAAATCATTTTATTTTCAGAATTTCTTAATTTGGAGAGAAATATGGAAACTTTTGCGAACAACATTGAGCTTCAACGAACGACATTTGATCTTTGGAATAATGCTATCGCTGAGACTCAAGTAATGATATTATACATTATAGCAAATCATTGATTTAGACTTACGACGACGTCTTTGAAACAGTCTTCAACCTCAAGTTGTGTGATCACAAAGAAGAAGATAAAGACAAACATATTTTTCTCAAAAACTATGTGTATCGATATGTTTGTAAAGATGTGACGTTTTTCTCACAATCACTTTTAAATGGAGACGCTAAATGGAGTATCGAATACTATACTGCCATGGTGAGTTTCAAGTGGATTCTCACTGGAAATAGATGATTGAAGATGAAACTCGTGAAAGATGCTGGAGTGAATGTGACCCTTCGACCATTCCAAGAACTCGCTGTTGCACTGAATAATTCGATGGACCTTTCGAGTCTCCAATCAGCGACAAAGACCAGACTTTTCAATGAACTCAACGCACATCGTACCATTCTCAATGTGAGTATCGATTGAATATCGATCGAAATGCGTCTATTCAGACCACTTTCTACGATGCTTACAACTTGAAATGCGGTCTGACAACTATCTATGAGAATATGGTGCACGCAATTTGCGATCCGATCACTGAACCAGTACAAGCATTGGAATCTGTCACATGTGAGTGATGTGTGTTCATTTGTATTATGGATATTATCTTTTAAAAGTACTTCCGTAAAAAGTGTTGTTTGTGTTAACCTGATTCAAGAAAAGCGCATGCATATATTATTAATTTTCGAAAAATCAAATCGTAAACACCTGAACATGAAAACTAACACAAACTTGCTCTTTCAAACGAATATAGAATAGTTACACGTAACATTCAGAATAATACGATTGTTTTGTTTATTTAGTGTTTTTTGCGGTTTATTATTTATGGTTTATCAGTAAAATAAAATGTTATTCGTGATGTTGTTTGACTCAATGTTTCAGGTATAAAAATGTCAAAAAAATAAAACATTATTCAACACAGGAATTATTCAACATTAATTATTCAAAAATTATTCAACGTTTTGAAAGAGCAAGTTTGTGTTAGTTTTCATGTTCAGGTGTTTACGATTTGATTTTTCGAAAATTAATAATATATGCATGCGCTTTTCTTGAATCAGGTTAACACAAACAACACTTTTTACGGAAGTACTTTTAAAAGATAATATATGTCCTTTTGTTGAATTTCATAGAAATTTTCTCTCTCGTCTTCATACATGTAACATGTTCTTCTCTCATTATTTCATCAATTTCATTTCAAATTTATTCGATATTTTCTCGTTCTCTCGTTCTCTCCTTCCATTCCTTCCCTCCTTCTCTCCTTCTTTCCTTCTCTCCTCCTCTCCTTTCCTCCTTCTCTCCTCCCATTCCTTCCCTCCTTCCCTCCTTCTCTCCTTCTCCCCTTCTCTCCTCCTCTCCTCCTCTCCTTCCCTCCTTCCTTCCTTCCCTCCTTCTTTCCTTCTCTCTTTCTCTCGTTCTCTCTTTCTCTCGTTCTCTCTTTCTCTCGTTCTCTCGTTATCCCTTTCTCTCTTTCTCTCGTTCTCTAGTTCTCTCGTTCTCTCGTTCTCTCTTTCTCCCTTTCTCTCTTTTCTCTCTTTCTCTCGTTCTCTCTTTTCTCTCTTTTCTCTCTTTCTCTCGTTCTCTCTTTCTCTCGTTCTCTCGTTCTCTCGTTCTCTCGTTCTCTCGTTCTCTCCGTCTCTCCGTCTCTCCTTCTCTCCTTCCCTCCTTCCCCCCTTCTCCCTTTCTCTCTTTCTCTCGTTCTCTCGTTCTCTCGTTATCTAGTTCTCTCGTTATTTCGTTTTCTCTTTCTCTCGTTCTCTCGTTCTCTCGTTCTCTCGTTCTCTCGTTCTCTCGTTCTCTCGTTCTCGCGTGTCTCCTTCTCTTCTTCTCTCCTTCCCTCCTTCCCTCCTTCTCCCTTTCTCTTTTTTCTCTAGTTCTCCAGTTCTCTCTTTCTCTCGTTCTCTCTTTCTCTCTTTCTCTCGTTCTCTCGTTCTCTCGTTCTCTCGTTCTCTCGTTCTCTCGTTTCTCGTTCTCTCGTTCTCTCGTTTTCTCCGCCTCTCCGTCTCTCCGTCTCTCCTTCTCTTCTTCCCTCCTTCCCTCCTACCACCCTCCTTCTCTCTTTCTCTCGTTCTCTAGTTATATCGTTCTCTCTTTCTTTCGTTCTCTCTTTCTCTTGTTCTCTCTTTCTCTCGTTTTCTCGTTCTCTCGTTCTCTCGTTCTCTCGTTCTCTCTTTATCTCGTTCTCTCTTTCTATCCTTCTCTCGTTCTCTCGTTCTCTCGTTCTCTCGTTCTCTCCGTCTCTCCTTCTCTTCTTCCCTCCTTCTCTCCTTCTCTCTTTCTCTCTTTCTCTCGTTCTCTATTTCTCTCGTTATATCGTTATATCGTTCTCTCTTTCTCTCGTTCTCTCGTGCTCTCGTTTTCTCGTTCTCTCGTTTTCTCGTTGTCTCGTTGTCTCGTTGTCTCGTTCTCTCGTTGTCTCGTTCTCTCCTTCTTTCCTTCCCTCCTTCCCGCCTTCTCACTTTCTCTCTTTCTCTCGTTCTCTAGTTCTCTCGATATATCGTTCTCTCTTTCACTCGTTTTCTCTTTCTATCGGTTTCTCTTTCTCTCGTTCTCTCATTATCTCTTTCTCTCTTTCTCTCTTTCTCTCTCTTCTCTCTCTCTTCTCTCTTTCTCTCTTTCTCTCTTTCTCTTTTTTCTCTAGTTCTCTCCTTCTCTCCTTCTCTTCTTCTCTCCATCCCTCCTTCCCTCCTTCTCCCTTTCTCTCTTTCTCTCGTTCTCTAGCTCTCTCGTTATATCGTTCTCTCTTTCTCTCGTTTTCTCTTTCTCTCGTTTTCTCGTTTTCTCGTTCTCTCTTTCTCTCTTTCTCTCCTTCCCTCCTTCCCTCCTCCTCCCATTCTCTCTTTCTCTCGTTCTCTAATTCTCTCGTTATATCGTTCTCGCTTTCTCTCGTTCTCTCTTCATCTCTTTCTCTCTTTCTCTCTTTCTTTCGTTCTCTCGTTCTCTCGTTCTCTCTTTCTATCCTTCTCTCGTTCTCTCGTTCTCTCGTTCTCTCCGTCTCTCCTTCCCTCCTTCCCTCCTCTCTTTTTCTCCTTTTCTCTCGTTATATCGTTCTCTCGTTCTCTCGTTCTCTCGTTCTCTCGTTCTCTCGTTCTCTCGTTCTCTCGTTCTCTCTTTCTCTCTCCCCTTACTAAATTCCTACTGATCGCAGCCACCAAAGTACATCTGTCTCTCTCCAAACAGCGTGCTCTCTCGCGTGCTCTCGCGCTCGCCCGCCAGCAGAGGGCTAGCTATCAGCTAGCGTGACTGGAAACGACACCCACCCACCCACCCACCCACCCACCCACACGCTGGCCTTTCGCCTAGTGCGAGTGCGAGATCGCTCATAACTTCTTTCGGAGAAAAGATACAAAGATGCCGTCAATTAGTGATCTGCCCTATGGAACCGTGCGAATCTAACTAACATAAATTGGAAGACTTCACATTGTTGCTAACATGTCCTTTGGATATCGCTACTTGAAAATTCTGGCGCGAGCCTTATTTTAACCCAAGAGAGAGGGCGCTGCGCGCCCTCTCTAATTTCATTTTGAGATTGGTCGACAATTGGGATAATTCTGCTCGGATGGGCTTTTCTACTGAACAGTTACATAATTCTTGTTATCGAAACACAGAAGGTGAAACATGAGACCACTATCTTTTAAATCATTGTGTTACAGAATATCAAGATTCAGGGAGTGCAAGATAAACCAATCGAATCGCAGCCGTCTAATCCACAGATCCCACCGACCCACGAAGTAGACTCGAAACGCTTTGGCATTCAGCCAACGTCGAGCGATCAGCAAGAGAACGACGCATAGACAAGTCATTACACCTTACAGTTTCTTATCACTTAGCACTTTATCACTTAGAGGTCAATGTGCAATATGTCTGTCATAGCTGACTTTGTTTTCGATTGTGCATAAAAATTGACCAAAACTTTGAAAAACAAACTCTTTTCGCAACAATTGTTTTCTTTTTTTCATTACATCTTTTTTATATACCCTTTCCTGACCGACAAAATCGGATGGCTGGAATACAAGACGAAAAACGTCATTTTTAGGCAAATGTTCATCAATATTGCTGTCATTTCGCACAAGTAGCGCGGTCGCTTATCATCTTCGCAATGGGAACTGGAAAAATGTAAAATCTGAATTACTAGTTTTAATTGTATTAAACTACTTGTTTCTTTTCAAATATGCCATGCCGATAACAACTCGAGTGCAGCTGGGAGATGCCTCGTCTCCATCACAAGCTGCGTTGTCGTTGTGGCGTTGTGGCTAGAAAGACAAACTCATCATTCGCCTCCAGGTTCTCGATCTGTTCACACTCTGACCAAGTATTATGTTTCGTAGAGATAGTACGCAGAGCAATGTAAAAAAGAACATGCAAAGTCGTGTGTGCGCGCGGGCACCACACTGTCAGGCAATCACACACTTATCTAGTCATAAGTGAGGCGCGCAAAAACATTTGATTTCCGCGCGGATACACGCGCGAAGCCAGAAAAAAAAGTTGTATTTAATACTACATACTGCAATACGATGGTTAGTCGCCATAAGATCTTTATTGGCAGTCACAAAGTGGTGGTGTCTCATCAGTGTATACTGTATAGCTCTCTCACGCACGAAGTAGACTCTCCTCCTCGGCCGATTCTCCGTAGATCATCTGGAGCATTGTCGCTCCTTAGCCGGCGAGCATCGTGTCAACCAGTTCTGACCACTTGACCATAATAAGGTTACCATCGACGCCGTCTTCTCTCTGAGACGGATCGTCGAGCTGCGTGCCCGATTCAAGAAGCCGACTTACATCATCTTTGTCGACTTCCGGGCAGCAATCGACAGTCCCGATAGAGACCGCCTCTTCGATGCGGTGCGCGCCGACGGAGTACCAGCCCCGCTAGTCGACATTCTACGAGACCTGTACAGCCGTACTACTGCCGCTGTCCGCACTCCTTGCGGAATCACGCAGCAGTTCGCCGTCCGGACTGGAGTGCGCCAAGGATCCGTCTGCGGCCCGCTTCTGTTCAACTACGTCATCGACGACGTGATGCGACGTGTGGTGGAGGAGTGTGGAGGAGGAGTGGAGCTGCACACGACAGGACGGAAAGTCACCGACCTCGACTACAATGCTCTGTTTGGAGAAGACCCTGTTAACCTGCAGAAAGCTGTCGACCGTCTCAGTCTCCTCGCCGTCTCGTACGATCTGACCCTCAGGCCGGACAAGTGCGAGTCGATGACAATCCCGCGAGGAGTAAAGGAGGAGTTCACTGCCAATGGAGAGAAGATCGCGCAGACCACCAACTTCCGCTACCTCGGTTGCTCGTCTCGGGCGGTCTTCTCGCGGTGCTCCACAATGCGAAGTAGCAGCAGTCGCTCCACCAGCTTGTAGCACACGCGGATCAATGAGATACCACGGTAGTTGGCTGGGTCGGTGGCGCTGCCCTTCTTCAGCAACGGGACGATGATGGCGTTTCTTCACGAGTCAGGCACATCCTTCATCTCCCAGATGTTGACGATCAGCCGATGCAGCTCACGGATCCCAAAGGCGGGCAGAGCCTTCATCATCTCCGGGTGAGGTCGTCGTCTCCGGCAGCCTTCCCATTCTTCATGCACCCAAGCAGCTCCTCCATGGTTGGCGGCTCCGTCCTGCAGTTGTAGTCAGAACGGGCGGTATGTGCCCGTCTGCTAATCTCAATCCAGTCACTTTCTGGGCCTCAATCCATTTCCGGCTAATTCACCCCTTGAGGGCAAATGATCAGTGATATACATCAAATCACACCCCCATAGAATGCTAATGCTTTCTTCGAACTCAGTATCCTCGAATCTGTCTAGAAACACTTTTAAATCCTCTCCCTGGATTATCTCTGACTTTCAATATACAGTGAACCAGTACTAGCTACAGTAACCCGATATCTTATCATGTCCGAAACGTGCTCGGAAATCAGAAAGAGAGCTTGAAATGAGTACCGTCAGACTCGTACAGGGCCGGAAAAAATCTTTGTATACTTATTTCCTCTGAATCTTCTCTCTCTCTCTCCTTCTCTCCCTGTCTCTCACTACCCGCAGCCGGACCCCATTTGTGAAGCGCGCTTTGAGATACGATTTGAATATAAGAAAATATATCGACATGCGGTTTTCTCCTAGACCTTCCCTATCACTCTGCGGTACTCTCTGCCAAGTTTCACGTTCTAATCTCAATCCAGTCACTTTCTGGGCCTCAATCCATTTCCGGCCAATTCACCCCTTGAGGGCAAATGATCAGTGATATACATCAAATCACACCCCCATAGAAATTTAATGCTTTCTTCAAACTCAACATTCTCGAATCTGTCTAGAAACACCTTTAAATCCTCTCCCTGGATTATCTCTGACTTTCAATATACAGTAAACCAGTACTAGCTACAGTAACCCGATATCTTATCATGTCCGAAACGTGCCCGGAAATTAGATAAAAAGCTTGAAATGGTTACCGCCAGACTCGTACAGGGCCGGAAAAGGTCCCTGTATACTTATTTCCTCTGAATCTTCTCTCTCTCTCTTCTTCTCTCCCTGTCTCTCACTACCCGCAGCCGGACCCCATTTGTGAGGCGCGCTTTGAGATACGATTTGAATATAAGAAAAGATATCGACATGCGGTTTTCTCCTAGACCTTCCCTATCACTCTGCGGTACTCTCTGCGAAGTTTCACGTTATAATCTCAATCCAGTCATTTTCTGGGCCTCAATCCATTTCCGGCCAATTCAGCCCCTGAAATCGGGCGGGTCGGTCGGAACGGAGGCGGGGGTCAGCCGGCGGCGGGTGTGAGGGACATATGTGGGGGACAACTGGAATGTTTTTTTTTATGAAAGCATCAACGACGTCACAATGTTGTGACAAGTGTTGTAAAATAATGGCATACATGCACTGAGACCAAGGAACTGTGGATGGTGAGTATTGTGGAGATATGTGTGAGTGTTGTTTGTGATGGAGACACTTGAATAATAAAAAGTTTCATAAATATATATTTGCTTTCCTCACCTTTATTCTTTCATATAGTGCTCTGCCAAATGCAGAGCGTTCCAAAATTAGAGTTCACCACATCATAAGATGAGCGAAACTTTGAAATTACCTCAAACTTGGGTGGGTCAAGCTTCCGATTTGTCCGAAAAAAGAAAGGGTCTGGTTGGCTTATGCCACCCAGGGCTGGTATAATTGTCACACATTACATTTATGCCACCCCTGGGTGGTATAAGGGTCACACCCCGCCGAATCGTTGGGTACGGAGGCACCTAGAGCGGTCTCTGAATTATCGGCTCAGAATGGAGTGTTGATATGGGTTTTTTTTACACTTTTTTGGTATCATTGAAGATTTAGAAGATTTTAGAAATTACTTTGAAGTTGATTCGAGACAAAAAAATTTCGATCCTAATGGTCCCCCCTTTGGATTAAAATTTTCGAAATTTCAATGGCCGATAACGGGTTAACTAGTGAAGTGAAGTATAGATGTTAATAGTCCGTTAGAAAGCCGGCAAGATGAGCTTTCGAACCCGCTAAACTAGAATTGTGAGAGTCATTTTTGAAAGAAGTTATGACCTGAAAAGCTTATGCCACCCAGGGGTGGTATAAGCGTATAGCACAGGGTGGTATAAGCTATCAACCATGATCTATACCAGGTTCATGAATTCTGACTTTGTACTTATGCTAATTAGCTATCCGGAGGTTGTATGGAAGTTGTTAGGGTGTGAATGGGGGTACTTTGGGTGGATCTACTGATGTGTTTTGGAGTTGGATTTTTTGAGTCCGCGCGCGAAGAGCTACGCGTATGCAAAGTCGGGCTTAATCCTGGCACGTATTGAGGTATTCTGAAAAAGGAGGATTTTTAAAGGCGCGTTAGCGCCGGGAAAACTAGTAGTTTTAGAGTGTTGTGGAGTGGAAATGAAGGTGATACACGAACAATTTGATTGAATGAAGTGGGTGCTGAGTGGCGATGGATCATGCACTTGAAGTATAGAGAGTCCTGCAAATCTTGGCTACATTTAACAGATGTCCGATGATAAGTTGGTCTTCTCGATCAAGCCTAAAGGTTATCTGCTGTTATTGGACTCCTCTCTCTCTCTCTCTCTCTCTCTCTCTCTCTCTCTCTCTCTGCCCTTAGCCTAACTCCATGCTAAACTCGATGCTTCGCATACTGGTGCATGAGTAAGCCTAAAGGCATGGGAACAGTTCGAATATATTTATTATGTACAGCATATATGATACAAGCACAAACAATGGTACCAAACAAAGGAGCACAGAACGAATGAGGGGAACACTACTTGCGGGGACAGAAAATCTTGTGATGGAGGCTAGTGTCGGACGGGGGGGGGGATCATCGTCGCCGGGCTGGCGCACCCACAGGCGCACCAGTTCGGGGTCGCTCTTCTCAACCTCCTTGTCGTACGGTATACCATGAGCTGCCTCTTGCCGGCGACGCGCTGTCCGTAGACAAAGGCAAGAGGCAGCTGCCGCTCGATCTCGACGAACTTCTCGATCATCTGAACGAATAAAGTCAGCACAAAATGGAGATAGGAATGCGGTGTAAACTCACTCGAGGGTCGAAACTGGTCCGCTTCACCAGCTCGTACGCGCGGATGAGCGCGTTTCCGGGTACGCAGCGAGGGCGCTTCTCCGCGAACTGGTAGATCTTCTGGTTGAACCCGCAGATGTTGACGCCGCGCTTGTTTGTGTCCTTGGGGATCTTCTCCCAGATCACGTCCAACTCCTGTATGAGGCGCTCTTGTGCCGCCTTGTCATCTGAAAATCATCTGAAACGTTTGACTAACCTGATAATCAGAGGGATACGTTTGACTAACCTGATGATCAGAGGGATACGTTTGACTAACCTGCTGCAAACGTGCGTTTCAGCCGAATGTCACTTGCCTTCTCACTCGATGCGCACCGTCATTTTCTCTCGATCCGTCGTCTGCCCTCTTGTCCCCGTCATTCTTTCGACGATGCGATTCTCGGCCGGTCGCCCCTTTCGACCTGATCCAATCAACATCCTCAGGTATGGCAGGAGACTAGGCCACTCTTCCACCCAACTATTCAACCTGTTTCCTACGTTTCCCTCGCTGCTGGCTATTTCGTACAGATTGTAAACCTGATAGCCTAATACGTTGATTTCCGGTATCGCTATGAATTTATGAAGATTAATAGATAATCAATCGATATCATCTGAGAACGTGAATCAGAGACTGTTGTATTTTCTATCGTAAAGGGCTCACTACACCATTAGAACTATTAGAAAAAGGATATGCGAATTTGCGCAGATTTTGAGCTAAAAATTATATTTGCCATGCTGTATCGAACAAATCTCTTAGTTTGTCATTTGGGAAAAATCGACCGGTCGCTGTCATTTCACCGGGCAACAATGAACGCTTTCACATGCGATGTCCATAGCTTGACTGTTGATGACGACATTTCTCGATAACCAATCGATACTTTGTCCGAGTGAACCTTTCAGTATTCTCCTCTTCTCCCTCCTATGTGCTCCTCTCGTGTCCTCAGATGCGACATCCGATCTCATCAACACCTATAAAACCAAAGAAATCCGTGAGTAGTCGGCTGCTTGCGTCAAGTAGCTGTCAGTCTTGCGATATGCCTTCCGATTGGCCTTCCGAGTACTTCAAACGACTTCAAACTACTCGGAATTACTTGCGGTTACCTTGTACCGACTGTGAATCAGCTGGGATCACTTGTGATATGTGTTGGAAGAGACTGGCGCCTTGATCCGTGTGCCCTTTGAGCGAACCTGTGTCGCCTTCCGAAGACGGCTCCTATGAAGCGTGAGTCCCGCGAGTGGCTGAAGTCGTTTTCCACGCCCCGGGATAGACACTCGCACTATCTCGAGGACAATGTGCTGATGCAAGCGATTCGAGTGGGTGGGAGCTAGTGCTCAAAGAGAGAGGGAGGGAGAGGGAGAGGGTATTAAAGAGGGTATTAGAGAGGGTATTAGAGAGGGTAAGAGAGACGGTGAGAGAGAGGGTGAGAGAGAGGGTAAGAGAGTGGGTGAGAGAGAGGGTAAGAGAGTGGGTGAGAGAGTGGGTGAGAGAGAGGGGGAGAGAGAGGGGGAGAGAGAGGGGGAGAGAGAGGGGGAGAGAGAGGGGGAGAGAGAGGGGGAGAGAGAGGGGGAGAGAGAGGGGGAGAGAGAGGGGGAGAGAGAGGGGGAGAGAGGGAGAGGGAGAGGGAGGTAGACAGTGGGAGAGGGAGAGGGAGGTAGACAGTGGGAGAGGGAGAGGGAGAGGGAGAGGGACACATACATTGTGTGTGTGTCATGTATTCAGTTGGTTACGGACGACTCTCTTGACGGCACTCTGTCGCCCTTCTTTGCTGCCGCGCAGAACAAATATCCAGCTGTACGTTTGGGTGGTTGAAACGTACTGGTTTGTGTTTGAGGGGCGTGTGGGACTGTTTGTGGTTGGAATGCTTGTTTCTCTGTCCGGCATAGCTGTGTCGATTCTGGTGTGTCGGTGCTTTGTGAAGGAATCGATTGCGGAGGATCAGGCGGAGATTGAGAGACAAGTGAAAGCATTGACGCCGACCAAGACGCCGACCCAGACACCGGGGAAGAGCGAGAGAGCAGCGGCCAAGGGAGACACCACACCCACCCCACACAAGTCGGAGGCATTCGTGAGGCGAGCCTCGAACGAACAATCCAAACAATCCAAACAGCCGATCACTGCCTCCATACAAAGGGAGAAAATCGTCAAGAAAGTGGGACTGGAGAGGAAAATGAAGATTCTCTTCGTAAGCTTCACATTGGTTTGTTCTTTCGCAAGTGTAATCTTTCAGCGGTGTCTTATTGGCTATGTCGTACTTCTCGCAATCTTCTCGGCTCTCATTGCTGTGTTGGCCTTTTTCGCTTATGATACTCACTCGACTCTTGCCTCTCGGACAAATCAAATCATCAATAGCCAGATTACACGTGAGTTCCAATTTGTAGCAAAGTAAAAACCCGTATTTCAGAACTGAAAAGAGATTTGTTGCACGGATTCTGTAAAAATGTTGACATTTTTGATGACGTATTGCAGAATATGAATTCTGTTTTGACGGCCAAAGCAACGGTATTCAAACTAGTACATGCAGTTAGGTATACTTGATTATAGATCAATACTCGACTTGAATCGGCCACACTTTTGAATAATGCTAATCTTCAACAGAGAATGGTGAGTAATCAAAATTCAAGAGCCAGTGATTGAATATTTTTAGAGAGACATCGATTCACTAGCTCAGAAACTGATAGGTGTGACAGACGCTGACGGAAACAAACTCGATTATATGTTCAACAGAATTTGGGAGAGTTATGATGACATTCTGGTAAAAATTTCAGATTTTTATAGCTTTCACTTAGCAACGTCTTTACTTTGTTACAGAAAAAAATTCGAACCAATGATGAAAATGAAAAGAAATATATCCCGATGTTCGAAGAACTGAAGACATCATTCTCAAAAGCTGAAAAAATTCTTATAGAAGTAACAAGTAACAATGGAAAATTTTCTTTTGGGGTACTGATACATATATTTGCTTTTTACATATTTGATATTTTACAGAAGCCTCCAACGGATATTGGAACTCATGTTGCTACATTCATCAAAGACACTATGTATAAGGTACTTTTGAATAGAAACAATTGAAACACTTGTTAGTTCGTCAGATCCCTTCTGTTCAATCAATAAAAGTTGAAGTGACAAGATTCAGTGCGATTGTAAGTAATTACGAAATCTTTCCTTTTTAAACAACAACATTCAGATAATTTCGGCAGTAGATAAACTTCAAACTTATGTGAACCGAATCGAAAAGATTAATGTTGATGCAAATACAAATGTATTTCTTTCTCTGAGTGTGACAGTATCATTTTGTCTATTCGTCGTCGTTTGCGCTTTTCTGATCTGTTTTCTAAGAAAAAGTAAGTGTATCATTACTAAATATAATTCTAATACCAGTTCTCCAACTATTTCATTTTCAGGCAAAATGACTTTTCTCATTCTAGCTATGATTCTGTTTCTCTTGCCCATTGTATTTCTCTCTTCAACGTAAGTTTTTTTATGAATTCACTTAATTGAAATAGAACCATATTTAGGACGTTTGTATCGTTCACGGAATACTCTTCTGGATGCAATTATTTGTTGAATGAAGAAAAACACATTGCAAACGTCTCTTCCTTGGTTGTTGCGCCGTTTTACAAACCTCACATGAACTTTCAGTCTGTTCAATTTTTACATTATCTTTTTTTTGTATGCAATGCAGATGATTAACACGATTAAATTGTTTACCACCCAAAATTTTAGGTCATTGGTTCCATCGTGCAAGTTGAATGCTTTGTATCATTCCGTGTTTGATAAATCAATCGAAGCTGTCATTCAAAATGGTTACGACTAAAAATATAACAAAAAATCATTTTATTTTCAGAATTTCTTAATTTGGAGAGAAATATGGAAACTTTTGCGAACAACATTGAGCTTCAACGAACGACATTTGATCTTTGGAATAATGCTATCGCTGAGACTCAAGTAATGATATTATACATTATAGCAAATCATTGATTTAGACTTACGACGACGTCTTTGAAACAGTCTTCAACCTCAAGTTGTGTGATCACAAAGAAGAAGATAAAGACAAACATATTTTTCTCAAAAACTATGTGTATCGATATGTTTGTAAAGATGTGACGTTTTTCTCACAATCACTTTTAAATGGAGACGCTAAATGGAGTATCGAATACTATACTGCCATGGTGAGTTTCAAGTGGATTCTCACTGGAAATAGATGATTGAAGATGAAACTCGTGAAAGATGCTGGAGTGAATGTGACCCTTCGACCATTCCAAGAACTCGCTGTTGCACTGAATAATTCGATGGACCTTTCGAGTCTCCAATCAGCGACAAAGACCAGACTTTTCAATGAACTCAACGCACATCGTACCATTCTCAATGTGAGTATCGATTGAATATCGATCGAAATGCGTCTATTCAGACCACTTTCTACGATGCTTACAACTTGAAATGCGGTCTGACAACTATCTATGAGAATATGGTGCACGCAATTTGCGATCCGATCACTGAACCAGTACAAGCATTGGAATCTGTCACATGTGAGTGATGTGTGTTCATTTGTATTATGGATATTATCTTTTAAAAGTACTTCCGTAAAAAGTGTTGTTTGTGTTAACCTGATTCAAGAAAAGCGCATGCATATATTATTAATTTTCGAAAAATCAAATCGTAAACACCTGAACATGAAAACTAACACAAACTTGCTCTTTCAAACGAATATAGAATAGTTACACGTAACATTCAGAATAATACGATTGTTTTGTTTATTTAGTGTTTTTTGCGGTTTATTATTTATGGTTTATCAGTAAAATAAAATGTTATTCGTGATGTTGTTTGACTCAATGTTTCAGGTATAAAAATGTCAAAAAAATAAAACATTATTCAACACAGGAATTATTCAACATTAATTATTCAAAAATTATTCAACGTTTTGAAAGAGCAAGTTTGTGTTAGTTTTCATGTTCAGGTGTTTACGATTTGATTTTTCGAAAATTAATAATATATGCATGCGCTTTTCTTGAATCAGGTTAACACAAACAACACTTTTTACGGAAGTACTTTTAAAAGATAATATATGTCCTTTTGTTGAATTTCATAGAAATTTTCTCTCTCGTCTTCATACATGTAACATGTTCTTCTCTCATTATTTCATCAATTTCATTTCAAATTTATTCGATATTTTCTCGTTCTCTCGTTCTCTCCTTCCATTCCTTCCCTCCTTCTCTCCTTCTTTCCTTCTCTCCTCCTCTCCTTTCCTCCTTCTCTCCTCCCATTCCTTCCCTCCTTCCCTCCTTCTCTCCTTCTCCCCTTCTCTCCTCCTCTCCTCCTCTCCTTCCCTCCTTCCTTCCTTCCCTCCTTCTTTCCTTCTCTCTTTCTCTCGTTCTCTCTTTCTCTCGTTCTCTCTTTCTCTCGTTCTCTCGTTATCCCTTTCTCTCTTTCTCTCGTTCTCTAGTTCTCTCGTTCTCTCGTTCTCTCTTTCTCCCTTTCTCTCTTTTCTCTCTTTCTCTCGTTCTCTCTTTTCTCTCTTTTCTCTCTTTCTCTCGTTCTCTCTTTCTCTCGTTCTCTCGTTCTCTCGTTCTCTCGTTCTCTCGTTCTCTCCGTCTCTCCGTCTCTCCTTCTCTCCTTCCCTCCTTCCCCCCTTCTCCCTTTCTCTCTTTCTCTCGTTCTCTCGTTCTCTCGTTATCTAGTTCTCTCGTTATTTCGTTTTCTCTTTCTCTCGTTCTCTCGTTCTCTCGTTCTCTCGTTCTCTCGTTCTCTCGTTCTCTCGTTCTCGCGTGTCTCCTTCTCTTCTTCTCTCCTTCCCTCCTTCCCTCCTTCTCCCTTTCTCTTTTTTCTCTAGTTCTCCAGTTCTCTCTTTCTCTCGTTCTCTCTTTCTCTCTTTCTCTCGTTCTCTCGTTCTCTCGTTCTCTCGTTCTCTCGTTCTCTCGTTTCTCGTTCTCTCGTTCTCTCGTTTTCTCCGCCTCTCCGTCTCTCCGTCTCTCCTTCTCTTCTTCCCTCCTTCCCTCCTACCACCCTCCTTCTCTCTTTCTCTCGTTCTCTAGTTATATCGTTCTCTCTTTCTTTCGTTCTCTCTTTCTCTTGTTCTCTCTTTCTCTCGTTTTCTCGTTCTCTCGTTCTCTCGTTCTCTCGTTCTCTCTTTATCTCGTTCTCTCTTTCTATCCTTCTCTCGTTCTCTCGTTCTCTCGTTCTCTCGTTCTCTCCGTCTCTCCTTCTCTTCTTCCCTCCTTCTCTCCTTCTCTCTTTCTCTCTTTCTCTCGTTCTCTATTTCTCTCGTTATATCGTTATATCGTTCTCTCTTTCTCTCGTTCTCTCGTGCTCTCGTTTTCTCGTTCTCTCGTTTTCTCGTTGTCTCGTTGTCTCGTTGTCTCGTTCTCTCGTTGTCTCGTTCTCTCCTTCTTTCCTTCCCTCCTTCCCGCCTTCTCACTTTCTCTCTTTCTCTCGTTCTCTAGTTCTCTCGATATATCGTTCTCTCTTTCACTCGTTTTCTCTTTCTATCGGTTTCTCTTTCTCTCGTTCTCTCATTATCTCTTTCTCTCTTTCTCTCTTTCTCTCTCTTCTCTCTTTCTCTCTTTCTCTCTTTCTCTCTTTCTCTCTTTCTCTTTTTTCTCTAGTTCTCTCCTTCTCTCCTTCTCTTCTTCTCTCCATCCCTCCTTCCCTCCTTCTCCCTTTCTCTCTTTCTCTCGTTCTCTAGCTCTCTCGTTATATCGTTCTCTCTTTCTCTCGTTTTCTCTTTCTCTCGTTTTCTCGTTTTCTCGTTCTCTCTTTCTCTCTTTCTCTCCTTCCCTCCTTCCCTCCTCCTCCCATTCTCTCTTTCTCTCGTTCTCTAATTCTCTCGTTATATCGTTCTCGCTTTCTCTCGTTCTCTCTTCATCTCTTTCTCTCTTTCTCTCTTTCTTTCGTTCTCTCGTTCTCTCGTTCTCTCTTTCTATCCTTCTCTCGTTCTCTCGTTCTCTCGTTCTCTCCGTCTCTCCTTCCCTCCTTCCCTCCTCTCTTTTTCTCCTTTTCTCTCGTTATATCGTTCTCTCGTTCTCTCGTTCTCTCGTTCTCTCGTTCTCTCGTTCTCTCGTTCTCTCGTTCTCTCTTTCTCTCTCCCCTTACTAAATTCCTACTGATCGCAGCCACCAAAGTACATCTGTCTCTCTCCAAACAGCGTGCTCTCTCGCGTGCTCTCGCGCTCGCCCGCCAGCAGAGGGCTAGCTATCAGCTAGCGTGACTGGAAACGACACCCACCCACCCACCCACCCACCCACCCACACGCTGGCCTTTCGCCTAGTGCGAGTGCGAGATCGCTCATAACTTCTTTCGGAGAAAAGATACAAAGATGCCGTCAATTAGTGATCTGCCCTATGGAACCGTGCGAATCTAACTAACATAAATTGGAAGACTTCACATTGTTGCTAACATGTCCTTTGGATATCGCTACTTGAAAATTCTGGCGCGAGCCTTATTTTAACCCAAGAGAGAGGGCGCTGCGCGCCCTCTCTAATTTCATTTTGAGATTGGTCGACAATTGGGATAATTCTGCTCGGATGGGCTTTTCTACTGAACAGTTACATAATTCTTGTTATCGAAACACAGAAGGTGAAACATGAGACCACTATCTTTTAAATCATTGTGTTACAGAATATCAAGATTCAGGGAGTGCAAGATAAACCAATCGAATCGCAGCCGTCTAATCCACAGATCCCACCGACCCACGAAGTAGACTCGAAACGCTTTGGCATTCAGCCAACGTCGAGCGATCAGCAAGAGAACGACGCATAGACAAGTCATTACACCTTACAGTTTCTTATCACTTAGCACTTTATCACTTAGAGGTCAATGTGCAATATGTCTGTCATAGCTGACTTTGTTTTCGATTGTGCATAAAAATTGACCAAAACTTTGAAAAACAAACTCTTTTCGCAACAATTGTTTTCTTTTTTTCATTACATCTTTTTTATATACCCTTTCCTGACCGACAAAATCGGATGGCTGGAATACAAGACGAAAAACGTCATTTTTAGGCAAATGTTCATCAATATTGCTGTCATTTCGCACAAGTAGCGCGGTCGCTTATCATCTTCGCAATGGGAACTGGAAAAATGTAAAATCTGAATTACTAGTTTTAATTGTATTAAACTACTTGTTTCTTTTCAAATATGCCATGCCGATAACAACTCGAGTGCAGCTGGGAGATGCCTCGTCTCCATCACAAGCTGCGTTGTCGTTGTGGCGTTGTGGCTAGAAAGACAAACTCATCATTCGCCTCCAGGTTCTCGATCTGTTCACACTCTGACCAAGTATTATGTTTCGTAGAGATAGTACGCAGAGCAATGTAAAAAAGAACATGCAAAGTCGTGTGTGCGCGCGGGCACCACACTGTCAGGCAATCACACACTTATCTAGTCATAAGTGAGGCGCGCAAAAACATTTGATTTCCGCGCGGATACACGCGCGAAGCCAGAAAAAAAAGTTGTATTTAATACTACATACTGCAATACGATGGTTAGTCGCCATAAGATCTTTATTGGCAGTCACAAAGTGGTGGTGTCTCATCAGTGTATACTGTATAGCTCTCTCACGCACGAAGTAGACTCTCCTCCTCGGCCGATTCTCCGTAGATCATCTGGAGCATTGTCGCTCCTTAGCCGGCGAGCATCGTGTCAACCAGTTCTGACCACTTGACCATAATAAGGTTACCATCGACGCCGTCTTCTCTCTGAGACGGATCGTCGAGCTGCGTGCCCGATTCAAGAAGCCGACTTACATCATCTTTGTCGACTTCCGGGCAGCAATCGACAGTCCCGATAGAGACCGCCTCTTCGATGCGGTGCGCGCCGACGGAGTACCAGCCCCGCTAGTCGACATTCTACGAGACCTGTACAGCCGTACTACTGCCGCTGTCCGCACTCCTTGCGGAATCACGCAGCAGTTCGCCGTCCGGACTGGAGTGCGCCAAGGATCCGTCTGCGGCCCGCTTCTGTTCAACTACGTCATCGACGACGTGATGCGACGTGTGGTGGAGGAGTGTGGAGGAGGAGTGGAGCTGCACACGACAGGACGGAAAGTCACCGACCTCGACTACAATGCTCTGTTTGGAGAAGACCCTGTTAACCTGCAGAAAGCTGTCGACCGTCTCAGTCTCCTCGCCGTCTCGTACGATCTGACCCTCAGGCCGGACAAGTGCGAGTCGATGACAATCCCGCGAGGAGTAAAGGAGGAGTTCACTGCCAATGGAGAGAAGATCGCGCAGACCACCAACTTCCGCTACCTCGGTTGCTCGTCTCGGGCGGTCTTCTCGCGGTGCTCCACAATGCGAAGTAGCAGCAGTCGCTCCACCAGCTTGTAGCACACGCGGATCAATGAGATACCACGGTAGTTGGCTGGGTCGGTGGCGCTGCCCTTCTTCAGCAACGGGACGATGATGGCGTTTCTTCACGAGTCAGGCACATCCTTCATCTCCCAGATGTTGACGATCAGCCGATGCAGCTCACGGATCCCAAAGGCGGGCAGAGCCTTCATCATCTCCGGGTGAGGTCGTCGTCTCCGGCAGCCTTCCCATTCTTCATGCACCCAAGCAGCTCCTCCATGGTTGGCGGCTCCGTCCTGCAGTTGTAGTCAGAACGGGCGGTATGTGCCCGTCTGCTAATCTCAATCCAGTCACTTTCTGGGCCTCAATCCATTTCCGGCTAATTCACCCCTTGAGGGCAAATGATCAGTGATATACATCAAATCACACCCCCATAGAATGCTAATGCTTTCTTCGAACTCAGTATCCTCGAATCTGTCTAGAAACACTTTTAAATCCTCTCCCTGGATTATCTCTGACTTTCAATATACAGTGAACCAGTACTAGCTACAGTAACCCGATATCTTATCATGTCCGAAACGTGCTCGGAAATCAGAAAGAGAGCTTGAAATGAGTACCGTCAGACTCGTACAGGGCCGGAAAAAATCTTTGTATACTTATTTCCTCTGAATCTTCTCTCTCTCTCTCCTTCTCTCCCTGTCTCTCACTACCCGCAGCCGGACCCCATTTGCGAGGCGCGCTTTGAGATACGATTTGAATATAAGAAAAGATATCGACATGCGGTTTTCTCTCAGACCTTCCCTGTCACTCTGCGGTACTCTCTGCAAAGTTTCACGTTATAATCTCAATCCAGTCACTTTCTGGGCCTCAATCCTTTTCCGGCTAATTCACCCCTTGAAGGCAAATGATCAGTGATATACATCAAATCACACCCTCATAGAATGCTAATGCTTTCTTCGAACTCAGTATCCTCGAATCTGTCTAGAAACACTTTTAAATCCTCTCCCTGGATTATCTCTGACTTTCAATATACAGTAAACCAGTACTAGCTACAGTAACCCGATATCTTATCATGTCCGAAACGTGCCCGGAAATTAGATAAAAAGCTTGAAATGGTTACCGCCAGACTCGTACAGGGCCGGAAAAGGTCCCTGTATACTTATTTCCTCTGAATCTTCTCTCTCTTCTTCTCTCCCTGTCTCTCACTACCCGCAGCCGGACCCCATTTGTGAAGCGCGCTTTGAGATACGATTTGAATATAAGAAAATATATCGACATGCGGTTTTCTCCTAGACCTTCCCTATCACTCTGCGGTACTCTCTGCCAAGTTTCACGTTCTAATCTCAATCCAGTCACTTTCTGGGCCTCAATCCATTTCCGGCCAATTCACCCCTTGAGGGCAAATGATCAGTGATATACATCAAATCACACCCCCATAGAAATTTAATGCTTTCTTCAAACTCAACATTCTCGAATCTGTCTAGAAACACCTTTAAATCCTCTCCCTGGATTATCTCTGACTTTCAATATACAGTAAACCAGTACTAGCTACAGTAACCCGATATCTTATCATGTCCGAAACGTGCCCGGAAATTAGATAAAAAGCTTGAAATGGTTATCGCCAGACTCGTACAGGGCCGGAAAAGGTCCCTGTATACTTATTTCCTCTGAATCTTCTCTCTCTCTCTTCTTCTCTCCCTGTCTCTCACTACCCGCAGCCGGACCCCATTTGTGAGGCGCGCTTTGAGATACGATTTGAATATAAGAAAAGATATCGACATGCGGTTTTCTCCTAGACCTTCCCTATCACTCTGCGGTACTCTCTGCGAAGTTTCACGTTATAATCTCAATCCAGTCATTTTCTGGGCCTCAATCCATTTCCGGCCAATTCAGCCCCTGAAATCGGGCGGGTCGGTCGGAACGGAGGCGGGGGTCAGCCGGCGGCGGGTGTGAGGGACATATGTGGGGGACAACTGGAATGTTTTTTTTTATGAAAGCATCAACGACGTCACAATGTTGTGACAAGTGTTGTAAAATAATGGCATACATGCACTGAGACCAAGGAACTGTGGATGGTGAGTATTGTGGAGATATGTGTGAGTGTTGTTTGTGATGGAGACACTTGAATAATAAAAAGTTGCATAAATATATATTTGCTTTCCTCACCTTTATTCTTTCATATAGTGCTCTGCCAAATGCAGAGCGTTCCAAAATTAGAGTTCACCACATCATAAGATGAGCGAAACTTTGAAATTACCTCAAACTTGGGTGGGTCAAGCTTCCGATTTGTCCGAAAAAAGAAAGGGTCTGGTTGGCTTATGCCACCCAGGGCTGGTATAATTGTCACACATTACATTTATGCCACCCCTGGGTGGTATAAGGGTCACACCCCGCCGAATCGTTGGGTACGGAGGCACCTAGAGCGGTCTCTGAATTATCGGCTCAGAATGGAGTGTTGATATGGGTTTTTTTTACACTTTTTTGGTATCATTGAAGATTTAGAAGATTTTAGAAATTACTTTGAAGTTGATTCGAGACAAAAAAATTTCGATCCTAATGGTCCCCCCTTTGGATTAAAATTTTCGAAATTTCAATGGCCGATAACGGGTTAACTAGTGAAGTGAAGTATAGATGTTAATAGTCCGTTAGAAAGCCGGCAAGATGAGCTTTCGAACCCGCTAAACTAGAATTGTGAGAGTCATTTTTGAAAGAAGTTATGACCTGAAAAGCTTATGCCACCCAGGGGTGGTATAAGCGTATAGCACAGGGTGGTATAAGCTATCAACCATGATCTATACCAGGTTCATGAATTCTGACTTTGTACTTATGCTAATTAGCTATCCGGAGGTTGTATGGAAGTTGTTAGGGTGTGAATGGGGGTACTTTGGGTGGATCTACTGATGTGTTTTGGAGTTGGATTTTTTGAGTCCGCGCGCGAAGAGCTACGCGTATGCAAAGTCGGGCTTAATCCTGGCACGTATTGAGGTATTCTGAAAAAGGAGGATTTTTAAAGGCGCGTTAGCGCCGGGAAAACTAGTAGTTTTAGAGTGTTGTGGAGTGGAAATGAAGGTGATACACGAACAATTTGATTGAATGAAGTGGGTGCTGAGTGGCGATGGATCATGCACTTGAAGTATAGAGAGTCCTGCAAATCTTGGCTACATTTAACAGATGTCCGATGATAAGTTGGTCTTCTCGATCAAGCCTAAAGGTTATCTGCTGTTATTGGACTCCTCTCTCTCTCTCTCTCTCTCTCTCTCTCTCTCTCTCTGCCCTTAGCCTAACTCCATGCTAAACTCGATGCTTCGCATACTGGTGCATGAGTAAGCCTAAAGGCATGGGAACAGTTCGAATATATTTATTATGTACAGCATATATGATACAAGCACAAACAATGGTACCAAACAAAGGAGCACAGAACGAATGAGGGGAACACTACTTGCGGGGACAGAAAATCTTGTGATGGAGGCTAGTGTCGGACGGGGGGGGGGATCATCGTCGCCGGGCTGGCGCACCCACAGGCGCACCAGTTCGGGGTCGCTCTTCTCAACCTCCTTGTCGTACGGTATACCATGAGCTGCCTCTTGCCGGCGACGCGCTGTCCGTAGACAAAGGCAAGAGGCAGCTGCCGCTCGATCTCGACGAACTTCTCGATCATCTGAACGAATAAAGTCAGCACAAAATGGAGATAGGAATGCGGTGTAAACTCACTCGAGGGTCGAAACTGGTCCGCTTCACCAGCTCGTACGCGCGGATGAGCGCGTTTCCGGGTACGCAGCGAGGGCGCTTCTCCGCGAACTGGTAGATCTTCTGGTTGAACCCGCAGATGTTGACGCCGCGCTTGTTTGTGTCCTTGGGGATCTTCTCCCAGATCACGTCCAACTCCTGTATGAGGCGCTCTTGTGCCGCCTTGTCATCTGAAAATCATCTGAAACGTTTGACTAACCTGATAATCAGAGGGATACGTTTGACTAACCTGATGATCAGAGGGATACGTTTGACTAACCTGCTGCAAACGTGCGTTTCAGCCGAATGTCACTTGCCTTCTCACTCGATGCGCACCGTCATTTTCTCTCGATCCGTCGTCTGCCCTCTTGTCCCCGTCATTCTTTCGACGATGCGATTCTCGGCCGGTCGCCCCTTTCGACCTGATCCAATCAACATCCTCAGGTATGGCAGGAGACTAGGCCACTCTTCCACCCAACTATTCAACCTGTTTCCTACGTTTCCCTCGCTGCTGGCTATTTCGTACAGATTGTAAACCTGATAGCCTAATACGTTGATTTCCGGTATCGCTATGAATTTATGAAGATTAATAGATAATCAATCGATATCATCTGAGAACGTGAATCAGAGACTGTTGTATTTTCTATCGTAAAGGGCTCACTACACCATTAGAACTATTAGAAAAAGGATATGCGAATTTGCGCAGATTTTGAGCTAAAAATTATATTTGCCATGCTGTATCGAACAAATCTCTTAGTTTGTCATTTGGGAAAAATCGACCGGTCGCTGTCATTTCACCGGGCAACAATGAACGCTTTCACATGCGATGTCCATAGCTTGACTGTTGATGACGACATTTCTCGATAACCAATCGATACTTTGTCCGAGTGAACCTTTCAGTATTCTCCTCTTCTCCCTCCTATGTGCTCCTCTCGTGTCCTCAGATGCGACATCCGATCTCATCAACACCTATAAAACCAAAGAAATCCGTGAGTAGTCGGCTGCTTGCGTCAAGTAGCTGTCAGTCTTGCGATATGCCTTCCGATTGGCCTTCCGAGTACTTCAAACGACTTCAAACTACTCGGAATTACTTGCGGTTACCTTGTACCGACTGTGAATCAGCTGGGATCACTTGTGATATGTGTTGGAAGAGACTGGCGCCTTGATCCGTGTGCCCTTTGAGCGAACCTGTGTCGCCTTCCGAAGACGGCTCCTATGAAGCGTGAGTCCCGCGAGTGGCTGAAGCCGTTTTCCACGCCCCGGGATAGACACTCGCACTATCTCGAGGACAATGTGCTGATGCAAGCGATTCGAGTGGGTGGGAGCTAGTGCTCAAAGAGAGAGGGAGGGAGAGGGAGAGGGTATTAAAGAGGGTATTAGAGAGGGTATTAGAGAGGGTAAGAGAGACGGTGAGAGAGAGGGTGAGAGAGAGGGTAAGAGAGTGGGTGAGAGAGAGGGTAAGAGAGTGGGTGAGAGAGTGGGTGAGAGAGAGGGGGAGAGAGAGGGGGAGAGAGAGGGGGAGAGAGAGGGGGAGAGAGAGGGGGAGAGAGAGGGGGAGAGAGAGGGGGAGAGAGCGGGGGAGAGAGAGGGGGGAGAGAGAGGGGGAGAGAGGGAGAGGGAGAGGGAGGTAGACAGTGGGAGAGGGAGAGGGAGGTAGACAGTGGGAGAGGGAGAGGGAGAGGGAGAGGGACACATACATTGTGTGTGTGTCATGTATTCAGTTGGTTACGGACGACTCTCTTGACGGCACTCTGTCGCCCTTCTTTGCTGCCGCGCAGAACAAATATCCAGCTGTACGTTTGGGTGGTTGAAACGTACTGGTTTGTGTTTGAGGGGCGTGTGGGACTGTTTGTGGTTGGAATGCTTGTTTCTCTGTCCGGCATAGCTGTGTCGATTCTGGTGTGTCGGTGCTTTGTGAAGGAATCGATTGCGGAGGATCAGGCGGAGATTGAGAGACAAGTGAAAGCATTGACGCCGACCAAGACGCCGACCCAGACACCGGGGAAGAGCGAGAGAGCAGCGGCCAAGGGAGACACCACACCCACCCCACACAAGTCGGAGGCATTCGTGAGGCGAGCCTCGAACGAACAATCCAAACAATCCAAACAGCCGATCACTGCCTCCATACAAAGGGAGAAAATCGTCAAGAAAGTGGGACTGGAGAGGAAAATGAAGATTCTCTTCGTAAGCTTCACATTGGTTTGTTCTTTCGCAAGTGTAATCTTTCAGCGGTGTCTTATTGGCTATGTCGTACTTCTCGCAATCTTCTCGGCTCTCATTGCTGTGTTGGCCTTTTTCGCTTATGATACTCACTCGACTCTTGCCTCTCGGACAAATCAAATCATCAATAGCCAGATTACACGTGAGTTCCAATTTGTAGCAAAGTAAAAACCCGTATTTCAGAACTGAAAAGAGATTTGTTGCACGGATTCTGTAAAAATGTTGACATTTTTGATGACGTATTGCAGAATATGAATTCTGTTTTGACGGCCAAGCAACGGTATTCAACTAGTACATGCAGTTAGGTATACTTGATTATAGATCAATACTCGACTAGTACATGCAGTTAGGTATACTTGATTATAGATCAATACTCGACTTGAATCGGCCACACTTTTGAATAATGCTAATCTTCAACAGAGAATGGTGAGTAATCAAAATTCAAGAGCCAGTGATTGAATATTTTTAGAGAGACATCGATTCACTAGCTCAGAAACTGATAGGTGTGACAGACGCTGACGGAAACAAACTCGATTATATGTTCAACAGAATTTGGGAGAGTTATGATGACATTCTGGTAAAAATTTCAGATTTTTATAGCTTTCACTTAGCAACGTCTTTACTTGTTACAGAAAAAAATTCGAACCAATGATGAAAATGAAAAGAAATATATCCCGATGTTCGAAGAACTGAAGACATCATTCTCAAAAGCTGAAAAAATTCTTATAGAAGTAACAAGTAACAATGGAAAATTTTCTTTTGGGGTACTGATACATATATTTGCTTTTTACATATTTGATATTTTACAGAAGCGATTGTAGTAATTACGAACTTCAATCAACAACATTAGATAATTTCGGCAGTAGATAAACTTCAAACTTATGTGAACCGAATCGAAAAGATTAATGTTGATGCAAATACAAATGTATTTCTTTCTCTGAGTGTGACAGTATCATTTTGTCTATTCGTCGTCGTTTGCGCTTTTCTGATCTGTTTTCTAAGAAAAAGTAAGTGTATCATTACTAAATATAATTCTAATACCAGTTCTCCAACTATTTCATTTTCAGGCAAAATGACTTTTCTCATTCTAGCTATGATTCTGTTTCTCTTGCCCATTGTATTTCTCTCTTCAACGTAAGTTTTTTTTATGAATTCACTTAATTGAAATAGAACCATATTTAGGACGTTTGTATCGTTCACGGAATACTCTTCTGGATGCAATTATTTGTTGAATGAAGAAAAACACATTGCAAACGTCTCTTCCTTGGTTGTTGCGCCGTTTTACAAACCTCACATGAACTTTCAGTCTGTTCAATTTTTACATTATCTTTTTTTTGTATGCAATGCAGATGATTAACACGATTAAATTGTTTACCACCCAAAATTTTAGGTCATTGGTTCCATCGTGCAAGTTGAATGCTTTGTATCATTCCGTGTTTGATAAATCAATCGAAGCTGTCATTCAAAATGGTTACGACTAAAAATATAACAAAAAATCATTTTATTTTCAGAATTTCTTAATTTGGAGAGAAATATGGAAACTTTTGCGAACAACATTGAGCTTCAACGAACGACATTTGATCTTTGGAATAATGCTATCGCTGAGACTCAAGTAATGATATTATACATTATAGCAAATCATTGATTTAGACTTACGACGACGTCTTTGAAACAGTCTTCAACCTCAAGTTGTGTGATCACAAAGAAGAAGATAAAGACAAACATATTTTTCTCAAAAACTATGTGTATCGATATGTTTGTAAAGATGTGACGTTTTTCTCACAATCACTTTTAAATGGAGACGCTAAATGGAGTATCGAATACTATACTGCCATGGTGAGTTTCAAGTGGATTCTCACTGGAAATAGATGATTGAAGATGAAACTCGTGAAAGATGCTGGAGTGAATGTGACCCTTCGACCATTCCAAGAACTCGCTGTTGCACTGAATAATTCGATGGACCTTTCGAGTCTCCAATCAGCGACAAAGACCAGACTTTTCAATGAACTCAACGCACATCGTACCATTCTCAATGTGAGTATCGATTGAATATCGATCGAAATGCGTCTATTCAGACCACTTTCTACGATGCTTACAACTTGAAATGCGGTCTGACAACTATCTATGAGAATATGGTGCACGCAATTTGCGATCCGATCACTGAACCAGTACAAGCATTGGAATCTGTCACATGTGAGTGATGTGTGTTCATTTGTATTATGGATATTATCTTTTAAAAGTACTTCCGTAAAAAGTGTTGTTTGTGTTAACCTGATTCAAGAAAAGCGCATGCATATATTATTAATTTTCGAAAAATCAAATCGTAAACACCTGAACATGAAAACTAACACAAACTTGCTCTTTCAAACGAATATAGAATAGTTACACGTAACATTCAGAATAATACGATTGTTTTGTTTATTTAGTGTTTTTTGCGGTTTATTATTTATGGTTTATCAGTAAAATAAAATGTTATTCGTGATGTTGTTTGACTCAATGTTTCAGGTATAAAAATGTCAAAAAAATAAAACATTATTCAACACAGGAATTATTCAACATTAATTATTCAAAAATTATTCAACGTTTTGAAAGAGCAAGTTTGTGTTAGTTTTCATGTTCAGGTGTTTACGATTTGATTTTTCGAAAATTAATAATATATGCATGCGCTTTTCTTGAATCAGGTTAACACAAACAACACTTTTTACGGAAGTACTTTTAAAAGATAATATATGTCCTTTTGTTGAATTTCATAGAAATTTTCTCTCTCGTCTTCATACATGTAACATGTTCTTCTCTCATTATTTCATCAATTTCATTTCAAATTTATTCGATATTTTCTCGTTCTCTCGTTCTCTCCTTCCATTCCTTCCCTCCTTCTCTCCTTCTTTCCTTCTCTCCTCCTCTCCTTTCCTCCTTCTCTCCTCCCATTCCTTCCCTCCTTCCCTCCTTCTCTCCTTCTCCCCTTCTCTCCTCCTCTCCTCCTCTCCTTCCCTCCTTCCTTCCTTCCCTCCTTCTTTCCTTCTCTCTTTCTCTCGTTCTCTCTTTCTCTCGTTCTCTCTTTCTCTCGTTCTCTCGTTATCCCTTTCTCTCTTTCTCTCGTTCTCTAGTTCTCTCGTTCTCTCGTTCTCTCTTTCTCCCTTTCTCTCTTTTCTCTCTTTCTCTCGTTCTCTCTTTTCTCTCTTTTCTCTCTTTCTCTCGTTCTCTCTTTCTCTCGTTCTCTCGTTCTCTCGTTCTCTCGTTCTCTCGTTCTCTCCGTCTCTCCGTCTCTCCTTCTCTCCTTCCCTCCTTCCCCCCTTCTCCCTTTCTCTCTTTCTCTCGTTCTCTCGTTCTCTCGTTATCTAGTTCTCTCGTTATTTCGTTTTCTCTTTCTCTCGTTCTCTCGTTCTCTCGTTCTCTCGTTCTCTCGTTCTCTCGTTCTCGCGTGTCTCCTTCTCTTCTTCTCTCCTTCCCTCCTTCCCTCCTTCTCCCTTTCTCTTTTTTCTCTAGTTCTCCAGTTCTCTCTTTCTCTCGTTCTCTCTTTCTCTCTTTCTCTCTTTCTCTCGTTCTCTCGTTCTCTCGTTCTCTCGTTCTCTCGTTTCTCGTTCTCTCGTTCTCTCGTTTTCTCCGCCTCTCCGTCTCTCCGTCTCTCCTTCTCTTCTTCCCTCCTTCCCTCCTACCACCCTCCTTCTCTCTTTCTCTCGTTCTCTAGTTATATCGTTCTCTCTTTCTTTCGTTCTCTCTTTCTCTTGTTCTCTCTTTCTCTCGTTTTCTCGTTCTCTCGTTCTCTCGTTCTCTCGTTCTCTCTTTATCTCGTTCTCTCTTTCTATCCTTCTCTCGTTCTCTCGTTCTCTCGTTCTCTCGTTCTCTCCGTCTCTCCTTCTCTTCTTCCCTCCTTCTCTCCTTCTCTCTTTCTCTCTTTCTCTCGTTCTCTATTTCTCTCGTTATATCGTTATATCGTTCTCTCTTTCTCTCGTTCTCTCGTGCTCTCGTTTTCTCGTTCTCTCGTTTTCTCGTTGTCTCGTTGTCTCGTTGTCTCGTTCTCTCGTTGTCTCGTTCTCTCCTTCTTTCCTTCCCTCCTTCCCGCCTTCTCACTTTCTCTCTTTCTCTCGTTCTCTAGTTCTCTCGATATATCGTTCTCTCTTTCACTCGTTTTCTCTTTCTATCGGTTTCTCTTTCTCTCGTTCTCTCATTATCTCTTTCTCTCTTTCTCTCTTTCTCTCTTTCTCTCTCTTCTCTCTTTCTCTCTTTTCTCTCTTTCTCTTTTTTCTCTAGTTCTCTCCTTCTCTCCTTCTCTTCTTCTCTCCATCCCTCCTTCCCTCCTTCTCCCTTTCTCTCTTTCTCTCGTTCTCTAGCTCTCTCGTTATATCGTTCTCTCTTTCTCTCGTTTTCTCTTTCTCTCGTTTTCTCGTTTTCTCGTTCTCTCTTTCTCTCTTTCTCTCCTTCCCTCCTTCCCTCCTCCTCCCATTCTCTCTTTCTCTCGTTCTCTAATTCTCTCGTTATATCGTTCTCGCTTTCTCTCGTTCTCTCTTCATCTCTTTCTCTCTTTCTCTCTTTCTTTCGTTCTCTAGTTCTCTCGTTCTCTCTTTCTATCCTTCTCTTCTTCTCTCCATCCCTCCTTCCCTCCTTCTCCCTTTCTCTCTTTCTCTCGTTCTCTAGCTCTCTCGTTCTCTTTTTATATCTTTCTCTCTTTCTCTGGTTCTCTCGTTCTCTCGTTCTCTCTTTCTATCCTTCTCTCGTTCTCTCGTTCTCTCGTTCTCTCCGTCTCTCCTTCCCTCCTTCCCTCCTCTCTTTTTCTCCTTTTCTCTCGTTATATCGTTCTCTCGTTCTCTCGTTCTCTCGTTCTCTCGTTCTCTCGTTCTCTCGTTCTCTCGTTCTCTCTTTCTCTCTCCCCTTACTAAATTCCTACTGATCGCAGCCACCAAAGTACATCTGTCTCTCTCCAAACAGCGTGCTCTCTCGCGTGCTCTCGCGCTCGCCCGCCAGCAGAGGGCTAGCTATCAGCTAGCGTGACTGGAAACGACACCCACCCACCCACCCACCCACCCACCCACACGCTGGCCTTTCGCCTAGTGCGAGTGCGAGATCGCTCATAACTTCTTTCGGAGAAAAGATACAAAGATGCCGTCAATTAGTGATCTGCCCTATGGAACCGTGCGAATCTAACTAACATAAATTGGAAGACTTCACATTGTTGCTAACATGTCCTTTGGATATCGCTACTTGAAAATTCTGGCGCGAGCCTTATTTTAACCCAAGAGAGAGGGCGCTGCGCGCCCTCTCTAATTTCATTTTGAGATTGGTCGACAATTGGGATAATTCTGCTCGGATGGGCTTTTCTACTGAACAGTTACATAATTCTTGTTATCGAAACACAGAAGGTGAAACATGAGACCACTATCTTTTAAATCATTGTGTTACAGAATATCAAGATTCAGGGAGTGCAAGATAAACCAATCGAATCGCAGCCGTCTAATCCACAGATCCCACCGACCCACGAAGTAGACTCGAAACGCTTTGGCATTCAGCCAACGTCGAGCGATCAGCAAGAGAACGACGCATAGACAAGTCATTACACCTTACAGTTTCTTATCACTTATCACTTTATCACTTAGAGGTCAATGTGCAATATGTCTGTCATAGCTGACTTTGTTTTCGATTGTGCATAAAAATTGACCAAAACTTTGAAAAACAAACTCTTTTCGCAACAATTGTTTTCTTTTTTTCATTACATCTTTTTTATATACCCTTTCCTGACCGACAAAATCGGATGGCTGGAATACAAGACGAAAAACGTCATTTTTAGGCAAATGTTCATCAATATTGCTGTCATTTCGCACAAGTAGCGCGGTCGCTTATCATCTTCGCAATGGGAACTGGAAAAATGTAAAATCTGAATTACTAGTTTTAATTGTATTAAACTACTTGTTTCTTTTCAAATATGCCATGCCGATAACAACTCGAGTGCAGCTGGGAGATGCCTCGTCTCCATCACAAGCTGCGTTGTCGTTGTGGCGTTGTGGCTAGAAAGACAAACTCATCATTCGCCTCCAGGTTCTCGATCTGTTCACACTCTGACCAAGTATTATGTTTCGTAGAGATAGTACGCAGAGCAATGTAAAAAAGAACATGCAAAGTCGTGTGTGCGCGCGGGCACCACACTGTCAGGCAATCACACACTTATCTAGTCATAAGTGAGGCGCGCAAAAACATTTGATTTCCGCGCGGATACACGCGCGAAGCCAGAAAAAAAAGTTGTATTTAATACTACATACTGCAATACGATGGTTAGTCGCCATAAGATCTTTATTGGCAGTCACAAAGTGGTGGTGTCTCATCAGTGTATACTGTATAGCTCTCTCACGCACGAAGTAGACTCTCCTCCTCGGCCGATTCTCCGTAGATCATCTGGAGCATTGTCGCTCCTTAGCCGGCGAGCATCGTGTCAACCAGTTCTGACCACTTGACCATAATAAGGTTACCATCGACGCCGTCTTCTCTCTGAGACGGATCGTCGAGCTGCGTGCCCGATTCAAGAAGCCGACTTACATCATCTTTGTCGACTTCCGGGCAGCAATCGACAGTCCCGATAGAGACCGCCTCTTCGATGCGGTGCGCGCCGACGGAGTACCAGCCCCGCTAGTCGACATTCTACGAGACCTGTACAGCCGTACTACTGCCGCTGTCCGCACTCCTTGCGGAATCACGCAGCAGTTCGCCGTCCGGACTGGAGTGCGCCAAGGATCCGTCTGCGGCCCGCTTCTGTTCAACTACGTCATCGACGACGTGATGCGACGTGTGGTGGAGGAGTGTGGAGGAGGAGTGGAGCTGCACACGACAGGACGGAAAGTCACCGACCTCGACTACAATGCTCTGTTTGGAGAAGACCCTGTTAACCTGCAGAAAGCTGTCGACCGTCTCAGTCTCCTCGCCGTCTCGTACGATCTGACCCTCAGGCCGGACAAGTGCGAGTCGATGACAATCCCGCGAGGAGTAAAGGAGGAGTTCACTGCCAATGGAGAGAAGATCGCGCAGACCACCAACTTCCGCTACCTCGGTTGCTCGTCTCGGGCGGTCTTCTCGCGGTGCTCCACAATGCGAAGTAGCAGCAGTCGCTCCACCAGCTTGTAGCACACGCGGATCAATGAGATACCACGGTAGTTGGCTGGGTCGGTGGCGCTGCCCTTCTTCAGCAACGGGACGATGATGGCGTTTCTTCACGAGTCAGGCACATCCTTCATCTCCCAGATGTTGACGATCAGCCGATGCAGCTCACGGATCCCAAAGGCGGGCAGAGCCTTCATCATCTCCGGGTGAGGTCGTCGTCTCCGGCAGCCTTCCCATTCTTCATGCACCCAAGCAGCTCCTCCATGGTTGGCGGCTCCGTCCTGCAGTTGTAGTCAGAACGGGCGGTATGTGCCCGTCTGCTAATCTCAATCCAGTCACTTTCTGGGCCTCAATCCATTTCCGGCTAATTCACCCCTTGAGGGCAAATGATCAGTGATATACATCAAATCACACCCCCATAGAATGCTAATGCTTTCTTCGAACTCAGTATCCTCGAATCTGTCTAGAAACACTTTTAAATCCTCTCCCTGGATTATCTCTGACTTTCAATATACAGTGAACCAGTACTAGCTACAGTAACCCGATATCTTATCATGTCCGAAACGTGCTCGGAAATCAGAAAGAGAGCTTGAAATGAGTACCGTCAGACTCGTACAGGGCCGGAAAAAATCTTTGTATACTTATTTCCTCTGAATCTTCTCTCTCTCTCTCCTTCTCTCCCTGTCTCTCACTACCCGCAGCCGGACCCCATTTGCGAGGCGCGCTTTGAGATACGATTTGAATATAAGAAAAGATATCGACATGCGGTTTTCTCTCAGACCTTCCCTGTCACTCTGCGGTACTCTCTGCAAAGTTTCACGTTATAATCTCAATCCAGTCACTTTCTGGGCCTCAATCCTTTTCCGGCTAATTCACCCCTTGAAGGCAAATGATCAGTGATATACATCAAATCACACCCTCATAGAATGCTAATGCTTTCTTCGAACTCAGTATCCTCGAATCTGTCTAGAAACACTTTTAAATCCTCTCCCTGGATTATCTCTGACTTTCAATATACAGTAAACCAGTACTAGCTACAGTAACCCGATATCTTATCATGTCCGAAACGTGCCCGGAAATTAGATAAAAAGCTTGAAATGGTTACCGCCAGACTCGTACAGGGCCGGAAAAGGTCCCTGTATACTTATTTCCTCTGAATCTTCTCTCTCTTCTTCTCTCCCTGTCTCTCACTACCCGCAGCCGGACCCCATTTGTGAAGCGCGCTTTGAGATACGATTTGAATATAAGAAAATATATCGACATGCGGTTTTCTCCTAGACCTTCCCTATCACTCTGCGGTACTCTCTGCCAAGTTTCACGTTCTAATCTCAATCCAGTCACTTTCTGGGCCTCAATCCATTTCCGGCCAATTCACCCCTTGAGGGCAAATGATCAGTGATATACATCAAATCACACCCCCATAGAAATTTAATGCTTTCTTCAAACTCAACATTCTCGAATCTGTCTAGAAACACCTTTAAATCCTCTCCCTGGATTATCTCTGACTTTCAATATACAGTAAACCAGTACTAGCTACAGTAACCCGATATCTTATCATGTCCGAAACGTGCCCGGAAATTAGATAAAAAGCTTGAAATGGTTACCGCCAGACTCGTACAGGGCCGGAAAAGGTCCCTGTATACTTATTTCCTCTGAATCTTCTCTCTCTCTCTTCTTCTCTCCCTGTCTCTCACTACCCGCAGCCGGACCCCATTTGTGAGGCGCGCTTTGAGATACGATTTGAATATAAGAAAAGATATCGACATGCGGTTTTCTCCTAGACCTTCCCTATCACTCTGCGGTACTCTCTGCGAAGTTTCACGTTATAATCTCAATCCAGTCATTTTCTGGGCCTCAATCCATTTCCGGCCAATTCAGCCCCTGAAATCGGGCGGGTCGGTCGGAACGGAGGCGGGGGTCAGCCGGCGGCGGGTGTGAGGGACATATGTGGGGGACAACTGGAATGTTTTTTTTTATGAAAGCATCAACGACGTCACAATGTTGTGACAAGTGTTGTAAAATAATGGCATACATGCACTGAGACCAAGGAACTGTGGATGGTGAGTATTGTGGAGATATGTGTGAGTGTTGTTTGTGATGGAGACACTTGAATAATAAAAAGTTGCATAAATATATATTTGCTTTCCTCACCTTTATTCTTTCATATAGTGCTCTGCCAAATGCAGAGCGTTCCAAAATTAGAGTTCACCACATCATAAGATGAGCGAAACTTTGAAATTACCTCAAACTTGGGTGGGTCAAGCTTCCGATTTGTCCGAAAAAAGAAAGGGTCTGGTTGGCTTATGCCACCCAGGGCTGGTATAATTGTCACACATTACATTTATGCCACCCCTGGGTGGTATAAGGGTCACACCCCGCCGAATCGTTGGGTACGGAGGCACCTAGAGCGGTCTCTGAATTATCGGCTCAGAATGGAGTGTTGATATGGGTTTTTTTTACACTTTTTTGGTATCATTGAAGATTTAGAAGATTTTAGAAATTACTTTGAAGTTGATTCGAGACAAAAAAATTTCGATCCTAATGGTCCCCCCTTTGGATTAAAATTTTCGAAATTTCAATGGCCGATAACGGGTTAACTAGTGAAGTGAAGTATAGATGTTAATAGTCCGTTAGAAAGCCGGCAAGATGAGCTTTCGAACCCGCTAAACTAGAATTGTGAGAGTCATTTTTGAAAGAAGTTATGACCTGAAAAGCTTATGCCACCCAGGGGTGGTATAAGCGTATAGCACAGGGTGGTATAAGCTATCAACCATGATCTATACCAGGTTCATGAATTCTGACTTTGTACTTATGCTAATTAGCTATCCGGAGGTTGTATGGAAGTTGTTAGGGTGTGAATGGGGGTACTTTGGGTGGATCTACTGATGTGTTTTGGAGTTGGATTTTTTGAGTCCGCGCGCGAAGAGCTACGCGTATGCAAAGTCGGGCTTAATCCTGGCACGTATTGAGGTATTCTGAAAAAGGAGGATTTTTAAAGGCGCGTTAGCGCCGGGAAAACTAGTAGTTTTAGAGTGTTGTGGAGTGGAAATGAAGGTGATACACGAACAATTTGATTGAATGAAGTGGGTGCTGAGTGGCGATGGATCATGCACTTGAAGTATAGAGAGTCCTGCAAATCTTGGCTACATTTAACAGATGTCCGATGATAAGTTGGTCTTCTCGATCAAGCCTAAAGGTTATCTGCTGTTATTGGACTCCTCTCTCTCTCTCTCTCTCTCTCTCTCTCTCTCTCTCTCTCTCTGCCCTTAGCCTAACTCCATGCTAAACTCGATGCTTCGCATACTGGTGCATGAGTAAGCCTAAAGGCATGGGAACAGTTCGAATATATTTATTATGTACAGCATATATGATACAAGCACAAACAATGGTACCAAACAAAGGAGCACAGAACGAATGAGGGGAACACTACTTGCGGGGACAGAAAATCTTGTGATGGAGGCTAGTGTCGGACGGGGGGGGGATCATCGTCGCCGGGCTGGCGCACCCACAGGCGCACCAGTTCGGGGTCGCTCTTCTCAACCTCCTTGTCGTACGGTATACCATGAGCTGCCTCTTGCCGGCGACGCGCTGTCCGTAGACAAAGGCAAGAGGCAGCTGCCGCTCGATCTCGACGAACTTCTCGATCATCTGAACGAATAAAGTCAGCACAAAATGGAGATAGGAATGCGGTGTAAACTCACTCGAGGGTCGAAACTGGTCCGCTTCACCAGCTCGTACGCGCGGATGAGCGCGTTTCCGGGTACGCAGCGAGGGCGCTTCTCCGCGAACTGGTAGATCTTCTGGTTGAACCCGCAGATGTTGACGCCGCGCTTGTTTGTGTCCTTGGGGATCTTCTCCCAGATCACGTCCAACTCCTGTATGAGGCGCTCTTGTGCCGCCTTGTCATCTGAAAATCATCTGAAACGTTTGACTAACCTGATAATCAGAGGGATACGTTTGACTAACCTGATGATCAGAGGGATACGTTTGACTAACCTGCTGCAAACGTGCGTTTCAGCCGAATGTCACTTGCCTTCTCACTCGATGCGCACCGTCATTTTCTCTCGATCCGTCGTCTGCCCTCTTGTCCCCGTCATTCTTTCGACGATGCGATTCTCGGCCGGTCGCCCCTTTCGACCTGATCCAATCAACATCCTCAGGTATGGCAGGAGACTAGGCCACTCTTCCACCCAACTATTCAACCTGTTTCCTACGTTTCCCTCGCTGCTGGCTATTTCGTACAGATTGTAAACCTGATAGCCTAATACGTTGATTTCCGGTATCGCTATGAATTTATGAAGATTAATAGATAATCAATCGATATCATCTGAGAACGTGAATCAGAGACTGTTGTATTTTCTATCGTAAAGGGCTCACTACACCATTAGAACTATTAGAAAAAGGATATGCGAATTTGCGCAGATTTTGAGCTAAAAATTATATTTGCCATGCTGTATCGAACAAATCTCTTAGTTTGTCATTTGGGAAAAATCGACCGGTCGCTGTCATTTCACCGGGCAACAATGAACGCTTTCACATGCGATGTCCATAGCTTGACTGTTGATGACGACATTTCTCGATAACCAATCGATACTTTGTCCGAGTGAACCTTTCAGTATTCTCCTCTTCTCCCTCCTATGTGCTCCTCTCGTGTCCTCAGATGCGACATCCGATCTCATCAACACCTATAAAACCAAAGAAATCCGTGAGTAGTCGGCTGCTTGCGTCAAGTAGCTGTCAGTCTTGCGATATGCCTTCCGATTGGCCTTCCGAGTACTTCAAACGACTTCAAACTACTCGGAATTACTTGCGGTTACCTTGTACCGACTGTGAATCAGCTGGGATCACTTGTGATATGTGTTGGAAGAGACTGGCGCCTTGATCCGTGTGCCCTTTGAGCGAACCTGTGTCGCCTTCCGAAGACGGCTCCTATGAAGCGTGAGTCCCGCGAGTGGCTGAAGCCGTTTTCCACGCCCCGGGATAGACACTCGCACTATCTCGAGGACAATGTGCTGATGCAAGCGATTCGAGTGGGTGGGAGCTAGTGCTCAAAGAGAGAGGGAGGGAGAGGGAGAGGGTATTAAAGAGGGTATTAGAGAGGGTATTAGAGAGGGTAAGAGAGACGGTGAGAGAGAGGGTGAGAGAGAGGGTAAGAGAGTGGGTGAGAGAGAGGGTAAGAGAGTGGGTGAGAGAGTGGGTGAGAGAGAGGGGGAGAGAGAGGGGGAGAGAGAGGGGGAGAGAGAGGGGGAGAGAGAGGGGGAGAGAGAGGGGGAGAGAGAGGGGGAGAGAGAGGGGGAGAGAGAGGGGGAGAGAGAGGGGGAGAGAGGGAGAGGGAGAGGGAGGTAGACAGTGGGAGAGGGAGAGGGAGGTAGACAGTGGGAGAGGGAGAGGGAGAGGGAGAGGGACACATACATTGTGTGTGTGTCATGTATTCAGTTGGTTACGGACGACTCTCTTGACGGCACTCTGTCGCCCTTCTTTGCTGCCGCGCAGAACAAATATCCAGCTGTACGTTTGGGTGGTTGAAACGTACTGGTTTGTGTTTGAGGGGCGTGTGGGACTGTTTGTGGTTGGAATGCTTGTTTCTCTGTCCGGCATAGCTGTGTCGATTCTGGTGTGTCGGTGCTTTGTGAAGGAATCGATTGCGGAGGATCAGGCGGAGATTGAGAGACAAGTGAAAGCATTGACGCCGACCAAGACGCCGACCCAGACACCGGGGAAGAGCGAGAGAGCAGCGGCCAAGGGAGACACCACACCCACCCCACACAAGTCGGAGGCATTCGTGAGGCGAGCCTCGAACGAACAATCCAAACAATCCAAACAGCCGATCACTGCCTCCATACAAAGGGAGAAAATCGTCAAGAAAGTGGGACTGGAGAGGAAAATGAAGATTCTCTTCGTAAGCTTCACATTGGTTTGTTCTTTCGCAAGTGTAATCTTTCAGCGGTGTCTTATTGGCTATGTCGTACTTCTCGCAATCTTCTCGGCTCTCATTGCTGTGTTGGCCTTTTTCGCTTATGATACTCACTCGACTCTTGCCTCTCGGACAAATCAAATCATCAATAGCCAGATTACACGTGAGTTCCAATTTGTAGCAAAGTAAAAACCCGTATTTCAGAACTGAAAAGAGATTTGTTGCACGGATTCTGTAAAAATGTTGACATTTTTGATGACGTATTGCAGAATATGAATTCTGTTTTGACGGCCAAAGCAACGGTATTCAAACTAGTACATGCAGTTAGGTATACTTGATTATAGATCAATACTCGACTTGAATCGGCCACACTTTTGAATAATGCTAATCTTCAACAGAGAATGGTGAGTAATCAAAATTCAAGAGCCAGTGATTGAATATTTTTAGAGAGACATCGATTCACTAGCTCAGAAACTGATAGGTGTGACAGACGCTGACGGAAACAAACTCGATTATATGTTCAACAGAATTTGGGAGAGTTATGATGACATTCTGGTAAAAATTTCAGATTTTTATAGCTTTCACTTAGCAACGTCTTTACTTTGTTACAGAAAAAAATTCGAACCAATGATGAAAATGAAAAGAAATATATCCCGATGTTCGAAGAACTGAAGACATCATTCTCAAAAGCTGAAAAAATTCTTATAGAAGTAACAAGTAACAATGGAAAATTTTCTTTTGGGGTACTGATACATATATTTGCTTTTTACATATTTGATATTTTACAGAAGCCTCCAACGGATATTGGAACTCATGTTGCTACATTCATCAAAGACACTATGTATAAGGTACTTTTGAATAGAAACAATTGAAACACTTGTTAGTTCGTCAGATCCCTTCTGTTCAATCAATAAAAGTTGAAGTGACAAGATTCAGTGCGATTGTAAGTAATTACGAAATCTTTCCTTTTTAAACAACAACATTCAGATAATTTCGGCAGTAGATAAACTTCAAACTTATGTGAACCGAATCGAAAAGATTAATGTTGATGCAAATACAAATGTATTTCTTTCTCTGAGTGTGACAGTATCATTTTGTCTATTCGTCGTCGTTTGCGCTTTTCTGATCTGTTTTCTAAGAAAAAGTAAGTGTATCATTACTAAATATAATTCTAATACCAGTTCTCCAACTATTTCATTTTCAGGCAAAATGACTTTTCTCATTCTAGCTATGATTCTGTTTCTCTTGCCCATTGTATTTCTCTCTTCAACGTAAGTTTTTTTTATGAATTCACTTAATTGAAATAGAACCATATTTAGGACGTTTGTATCGTTCACGGAATACTCTTCTGGATGCAATTATTTGTTGAATGAAGAAAAACACATTGCAAACGTCTCTTCCTTGGTTGTTGCGCCGTTTTACAAACCTCACATGAACTTTCAGTCTGTTCAATTTTTACATTATCTTTTTTTTGTATGCAATGCAGATGATTAACACGATTAAATTGTTTACCACCCAAAATTTTAGGTCATTGGTTCCATCGTGCAAGTTGAATGCTTTGTATCATTCCGTGTTTGATAAATCAATCGAAGCTGTCATTCAAAATGGTTACGACTAAAAATATAACAAAAAATCATTTTATTTTCAGAATTTCTTAATTTGGAGAGAAATATGGAAACTTTTGCGAACAACATTGAGCTTCAACGAACGACATTTGATCTTTGGAATAATGCTATCGCTGAGACTCAAGTAATGATATTATACATTATAGCAAATCATTGATTTAGACTTACGACGACGTCTTTGAAACAGTCTTCAACCTCAAGTTGTGTGATCACAAAGAAGAAGATAAAGACAAACATATTTTTCTCAAAAACTATGTGTATCGATATGTTTGTAAAGATGTGACGTTTTTCTCACAATCACTTTTAAATGGAGACGCTAAATGGAGTATCGAATACTATACTGCCATGGTGAGTTTCAAGTGGATTCTCACTGGAAATAGATGATTGAAGATGAAACTCGTGAAAGATGCTGGAGTGAATGTGACCCTTCGACCATTCCAAGAACTCGCTGTTGCACTGAATAATTCGATGGACCTTTCGAGTCTCCAATCAGCGACAAAGACCAGACTTTTCAATGAACTCAACGCACATCGTACCATTCTCAATGTGAGTATCGATTGAATATCGATCGAAATGCGTCTATTCAGACCACTTTCTACGATGCTTACAACTTGAAATGCGGTCTGACAACTATCTATGAGAATATGGTGCACGCAATTTGCGATCCGATCACTGAACCAGTACAAGCATTGGAATCTGTCACATGTGAGTGATGTGTGTTCATTTGTATTATGGATATTATCTTTTAAAAGTACTTCCGTAAAAAGTGTTGTTTGTGTTAACCTGATTCAAGAAAAGCGCATGCATATATTATTAATTTTCGAAAAATCAAATCGTAAACACCTGAACATGAAAACTAACACAAACTTGCTCTTTCAAACGAATATAGAATAGTTACACGTAACATTCAGAATAATACGATTGTTTTGTTTATTTAGTGTTTTTTGCGGTTTATTATTTATGGTTTATCAGTAAAATAAAATGTTATTCGTGATGTTGTTTGACTCAATGTTTCAGGTATAAAAATGTCAAAAAAATAAAACATTATTCAACACAGGAATTATTCAACATTAATTATTCAAAAATTATTCAACGTTTTGAAAGAGCAAGTTTGTGTTAGTTTTCATGTTCAGGTGTTTACGATTTGATTTTTCGAAAATTAATAATATATGCATGCGCTTTTCTTGAATCAGGTTAACACAAACAACACTTTTTACGGAAGTACTTTTAAAAGATAATATATGTCCTTTTGTTGAATTTCATAGAAATTTTCTCTCTCGTCTTCATACATGTAACATGTTCTTCTCTCATTATTTCATCAATTTCATTTCAAATTTATTCGATATTTTCTCGTTCTCTCGTTCTCTCCTTCCATTCCTTCCCTCCTTCTCTCCTTCTTTCCTTCTCTCCTCCTCTCCTTTCCTCCTTCTCTCCTCCCATTCCTTCCCTCCTTCCCTCCTTCTCTCCTTCTCCCCTTCTCTCCTCCTCTCCTCCTCTCCTTCCCTCCTTCCTTCCTTCCCTCCTTCTTTCCTTCTCTCTTTCTCTCGTTCTCTCTTTCTCTCGTTCTCTCTTTCTCTCGTTCTCTCGTTATCCCTTTCTCTCTTTCTCTCGTTCTCTAGTTCTCTCGTTCTCTCGTTCTCTCTTTCTCCCTTTCTCTCTTTTCTCTCTTTCTCTCGTTCTCTCTTTTCTCTCTTTTCTCTCTTTCTCTCGTTCTCTCTTTCTCTCGTTCTCTCGTTCTCTCGTTCTCTCGTTCTCTCGTTCTCTCCGTCTCTCCGTCTCTCCTTCTCTCCTTCCCTCCTTCCCCCCTTCTCCCTTTCTCTCTTTCTCTCGTTCTCTCGTTCTCTCGTTATCTAGTTCTCTCGTTATTTCGTTTTCTCTTTCTCTCGTTCTCTCGTTCTCTCGTTCTCTCGTTCTCTCGTTCTCTCGTTCTCTCGTTCTCGCGTGTCTCCTTCTCTTCTTCTCTCCTTCCCTCCTTCCCTCCTTCTCCCTTTCTCTTTTTTCTCTAGTTCTCCAGTTCTCTCTTTCTCTCGTTCTCTCTTTCTCTCTTTCTCTCTTTCTCTCGTTCTCTCGTTCTCTCGTTCTCTCGTTCTCTCGTTTCTCGTTCTCTCGTTCTCTCGTTTTCTCCGCCTCTCCGTCTCTCCGTCTCTCCTTCTCTTCTTCCCTCCTTCCCTCCTACCACCCTCCTTCTCTCTTTCTCTCGTTCTCTAGTTATATCGTTCTCTCTTTCTTTCGTTCTCTCTTTCTCTTGTTCTCTCTTTCTCTCGTTTTCTCGTTCTCTCGTTCTCTCGTTCTCTCGTTCTCTCTTTATCTCGTTCTCTCGTTCTCTCGTTCTCTCGTTCTCTCGTTCTCTCGTTCTCTCGTTCTCTCGTTCTCTCTTTCTATCCTTCTCTCGTTCTCTCGTTCTCTCGTTCTCTCGTTCTCTCCGTCTCTCCTTCTCTTCTTCCCTCCTTCTCTCCTTCTCTCTTTCTCTCTTTCTCTCGTTCTCTATTTCTCTCGTTATATCGTTATATCGTTCTCTCTTTCTCTCGTTCTCTCGTGCTCTCGTTTTCTCGTTCTCTCGTTTTCTCGTTGTCTCGTTGTCTCGTTGTCTCGTTCTCTCGTTGTCTCGTTCTCTCCTTCTTTCCTTCCCTCCTTCCCGCCTTCTCACTTTCTCTCTTTCTCTCGTTCTCTAGTTCTCTCGATATATCGTTCTCTCTTTCACTCGTTTTCTCTTTCTATCGGTTTCTCTTTCTCTCGTTCTCTCATTATCTCTTTCTCTCTTTCTCTCTTTCTCTCTTTCTCTCTTTCTCTCTTTCTCTCTTTCTCTTTTTTCTCTAGTTCTCTCCTTCTCTCCTTCTCTTCTTCTCTCCATCCCTCCTTCCCTCCTTCTCCCTTTCTCTCTTTCTCTCGTTCTCTAGCTCTCTCGTTATATCGTTCTCTCTTTCTCTCGTTTTCTCTTTCTCTCGTTTTCTCGTTTTCTCGTTCTCTCTTTCTCTCTTTCTCTCCTTCCCTCCTTCCCTCCTCCTCCCATTCTCTCTTTCTCTCGTTCTCTAATTCTCTCGTTATATCGTTCTCGCTTTCTCTCGTTCTCTCTTCATCTCTTTCTCTCTTTCTCTCTTTCTTTCGTTCTCTAGTTCTCTCGTTCTCTCTTTCTATCCTTCTCTTCTTCTCTCCATCCCTCCTTCCCTCCTTCTCCCTTTCTCTCTTTCTCTCGTTCTCTAGCTCTCTCGTTCTCTTTTTATATCTTTCTCTCTTTCTCTGGTTCTCTCGTTCTCTCGTTCTCTCTTTCTATCCTTCTCTCGTTCTCTCGTTCTCTCGTTCTCTCCGTCTCTCCTTCCCTCCTTCCCTCCTCTCTTTTTCTCCTTTTCTCTCGTTATATCGTTCTCTCGTTCTCTCGTTCTCTCGTTCTCTCGTTCTCTCGTTCTCTCGTTCTCTCGTTCTCTCTTTCTCTCTCCCCTTACTAAATTCCTACTGATCGCAGCCACCAAAGTACATCTGTCTCTCTCCAAACAGCGTGCTCTCTCGCGTGCTCTCGCGCTCGCCCGCCAGCAGAGGGCTAGCTATCAGCTAGCGTGACTGGAAACGACACCCACCCACCCACCCACCCACCCACCCACACGCTGGCCTTTCGCCTAGTGCGAGTGCGAGATCGCTCATAACTTCTTTCGGAGAAAAGATACAAAGATGCCGTCAATTAGTGATCTGCCCTATGGAACCGTGCGAATCTAACTAACATAAATTGGAAGACTTCACATTGTTGCTAACATGTCCTTTGGATATCGCTACTTGAAAATTCTGGCGCGAGCCTTATTTTAACCCAAGAGAGAGGGCGCTGCGCGCCCTCTCTAATTTCATTTTGAGATTGGTCGACAATTGGGATAATTCTGCTCGGATGGGCTTTTCTACTGAACAGTTACATAATTCTTGTTATCGAAACACAGAAGGTGAAACATGAGACCACTATCTTTTAAATCATTGTGTTACAGAATATCAAGATTCAGGGAGTGCAAGATAAACCAATCGAATCGCAGCCGTCTAATCCACAGATCCCACCGACCCACGAAGTAGACTCGAAACGCTTTGGCATTCAGCCAACGTCGAGCGATCAGCAAGAGAACGACGCATAGACAAGTCATTACACCTTACAGTTTCTTATCACTTATCACTTTATCACTTAGAGGTCAATGTGCAATATGTCTGTCATAGCTGACTTTGTTTTCGATTGTGCATAAAAATTGACCAAAACTTTGAAAAACAAACTCTTTTCGCAACAATTGTTTTCTTTTTTTCATTACATCTTTTTTATATACCCTTTCCTGACCGACAAAATCGGATGGCTGGAATACAAGACGAAAAACGTCATTTTTAGGCAAATGTTCATCAATATTGCTGTCATTTCGCACAAGTAGCGCGGTCGCTTATCATCTTCGCAATGGGAACTGGAAAAATGTAAAATCTGAATTACTAGTTTTAATTGTATTAAACTACTTGTTTCTTTTCAAATATGCCATGCCGATAACAACTCGAGTGCAGCTGGGAGATGCCTCGTCTCCATCACAAGCTGCGTTGTCGTTGTGGCGTTGTGGCTAGAAAGACAAACTCATCATTCGCCTCCAGGTTCTCGATCTGTTCACACTCTGACCAAGTATTATGTTTCGTAGAGATAGTACGCAGAGCAATGTAAAAAAGAACATGCAAAGTCGTGTGTGCGCGCGGGCACCACACTGTCAGGCAATCACACACTTATCTAGTCATAAGTGAGGCGCGCAAAAACATTTGATTTCCGCGCGGATACACGCGCGAAGCCAGAAAAAAAAGTTGTATTTAATACTACATACTGCAATACGATGGTTAGTCGCCATAAGATCTTTATTGGCAGTCACAAAGTGGTGGTGTCTCATCAGTGTATACTGTATAGCTCTCTCACGCACGAAGTAGACTCTCCTCCTCGGCCGATTCTCCGTAGATCATCTGGAGCATTGTCGCTCCTTAGCCGGCGAGCATCGTGTCAACCAGTTCTGACCACTTGACCATAATAAGGTTACCATCGACGCCGTCTTCTCTCTGAGACGGATCGTCGAGCTGCGTGCCCGATTCAAGAAGCCGACTTACATCATCTTTGTCGACTTCCGGGCAGCAATCGACAGTCCCGATAGAGACCGCCTCTTCGATGCGGTGCGCGCCGACGGAGTACCAGCCCCGCTAGTCGACATTCTACGAGACCTGTACAGCCGTACTACTGCCGCTGTCCGCACTCCTTGCGGAATCACGCAGCAGTTCGCCGTCCGGACTGGAGTGCGCCAAGGATCCGTCTGCGGCCCGCTTCTGTTCAACTACGTCATCGACGACGTGATGCGACGTGTGGTGGAGGAGTGTGGAGGAGGAGTGGAGCTGCACACGACAGGACGGAAAGTCACCGACCTCGACTACAATGCTCTGTTTGGAGAAGACCCTGTTAACCTGCAGAAAGCTGTCGACCGTCTCAGTCTCCTCGCCGTCTCGTACGATCTGACCCTCAGGCCGGACAAGTGCGAGTCGATGACAATCCCGCGAGGAGTAAAGGAGGAGTTCACTGCCAATGGAGAGAAGATCGCGCAGACCACCAACTTCCGCTACCTCGGTTGCTCGTCTCGGGCGGTCTTCTCGCGGTGCTCCACAATGCGAAGTAGCAGCAGTCGCTCCACCAGCTTGTAGCACACGCGGATCAATGAGATACCACGGTAGTTGGCTGGGTCGGTGGCGCTGCCCTTCTTCAGCAACGGGACGATGATGGCGTTTCTTCACGAGTCAGGCACATCCTTCATCTCCCAGATGTTGACGATCAGCCGATGCAGCTCACGGATCCCAAAGGCGGGCAGAGCCTTCATCATCTCCGGGTGAGGTCGTCGTCTCCGGCAGCCTTCCCATTCTTCATGCACCCAAGCAGCTCCTCCATGGTTGGCGGCTCCGTCCTGCAGTTGTAGTCAGAACGGGCGGTATGTGCCCGTCTGCTAATCTCAATCCAGTCACTTTCTGGGCCTCAATCCATTTCCGGCTAATTCACCCCTTGAGGGCAAATGATCAGTGATATACATCAAATCACACCCCCATAGAATGCTAATGCTTTCTTCGAACTCAGTATCCTCGAATCTGTCTAGAAACACTTTTAAATCCTCTCCCTGGATTATCTCTGACTTTCAATATACAGTGAACCAGTACTAGCTACAGTAACCCGATATCTTATCATGTCCGAAACGTGCTCGGAAATCAGAAAGAGAGCTTGAAATGAGTACCGTCAGACTCGTACAGGGCCGGAAAAAATCTTTGTATACTTATTTCCTCTGAATCTTCTCTCTCTCTCTCCTTCTCTCCCTGTCTCTCACTACCCGCAGCCGGACCCCATTTGCGAGGCGCGCTTTGAGATACGATTTGAATATAAGAAAAGATATCGACATGCGGTTTTCTCTCAGACCTTCCCTGTCACTCTGCGGTACTCTCTGCAAAGTTTCACGTTATAATCTCAATCCAGTCACTTTCTGGGCCTCAATCCTTTTCCGGCTAATTCACCCCTTGAAGGCAAATGATCAGTGATATACATCAAATCACACCCTCATAGAATGCTAATGCTTTCTTCGAACTCAGTATCCTCGAATCTGTCTAGAAACACTTTTAAATCCTCTCCCTGGATTATATCTGACTTTCAATATACAGTAAACCAGTACTAGCTACAGTAACCCGATATCTTATCATGTCCGAAACGTGCCCGGAAATTAGATAAAGGGCTTGAAATGGATAGCGCTAGACTCGTACAGGGCCGGAAAAGGTCCCTGTATACTTATTTCCTCTGAATCTTCTCTCTCTCCTTCTCTCCCTGTCTCTCACTACCCGCAGCCGGACCCCATTTGCGAGGCGCGCTTTGAGATACGATTTGAATATAAGAAAAGATATCGACATGCGGGTTTCTCTCAGACCTTCCCTGTCACTCTGCGGTACTCTCTGCGAAGTTTCACGTTATAATCTCAATCCAGTCACTTTCTGGGCCTCAATCCTTTTCCGGCTAATTCACCCCTTGAGGGCAAATGATCAGTGATATACATCAAATCACACCCCCATAGAATGCTAATGCTTTCTTCGAACTCAGTATCCTCGAATCTGTCTAAAAACACCTTTGAATCCTCTCCCTGGATTATCTCTGACTTTCAATATACAGTAAACCAGTACTAGCTACAGTAACCCGATATCTTATCATGTCCGAAACGTGCCCGGAAATTAGATAAAGAGTTTGAAATGGGTACCGCCAGACTCGTACAGGGCCGGAAAAGGTCCCTGTATACTTATTTTCTCTGAATCTTCTCTCTCTCTCTCTCCTTCTCTCCCTGTCTCTCACTACCCGCAGCCGGACCCCATTTGTGAGGCGCGCTTTGAGATACGATTTGAATATAAGAAAAGATATCGACATGCGGTTTTCTCCTAGACCTTCCCTATCACTCTGCGGTACTCTCTGCGAAGTTTCACGTTATAATCTCAATCCAGTCATTTTCTGGGCCTCAATCCATTTCCGGCCAATTCAGCCCCTGAAATCGGGCGGGTCGGTCGGAACGGAGGCGGGGGTCAGCCGGCGGCGGGTGTGAGGGACATATGTGGGGGACAACTGGAATGTTTTTTTTTATGAAAGCATCAACGACGTCACAATGTTGTGACAAGTGTTGTAAACTAATGGCATACATGCACTGAGACCAAGGAACTGTGGATGGTGAGTATTGTGGAGATATGTGTGAGTGTTGTTTGTGATGGAGACACTTGAATAATAAAAAGTTGCATAAATATATATTTGCTTTCCTCACCTTTAGTCTTTCATATAGTGCTCTGCCAAATGCAGAGCGTTCCAAAATTAGAGTTGACCACATCATAAGATGAGCGAAACTTTGAAATTACCTCAACCTTGGGTAATTAAACCGACGTAGGTATTGTCTCGCGTAATACATGCACACACAGCAAACAATGCTAACATAGTTTTGACACAACTTACTTTAACTCA